>CM068761.1:4113542-4234550 GCA_035084275.1 Hydrolagus colliei | reverse complement strand
TGGGGGTGAGTGTGGGGGGGGGGGTGAGTGTGGGGGGGGGGGGTGTGGGGGGGGGGGTGAGTGTGGGGGGGGGGGGGTGGGGGGGTGAGTGTGGGGGGGGGGGGGGGGTGTGGGGGGGTGAGTGTGGGGGGGGGGGGTGAGTGTGGGGGGGTGAGTGTGGGGGGGGGTGAGTGTGGGGGGGGGTGAGTGTGGGGGGGGGTGAGTGTGGGGGGGGGTGAGTGTGGGGGGGGGTGAGTGTGGGGGGGGGGTGAGTGTGGGGGGGGGGTGAGTGTGGGGGGGGGGGTGAGTGTGGGGGGGGGGGGTGAGTGTGGGGGGGGGGTGAGTGTGGGGGGGGGGGGTGAGTGTGGGGGGGGGGGGTGAGTGTGGGGGGGGGGGTGAGTGTGGGGGGGAGTGTGTGGGGGGGGGAGTGTGTGGGGGGGGGGGGGGAGTGTGTGTGGGGGGGTGTAAGTGTGTGTGGGGGGGGGTGAGGGTGGGGGGTGAGTGTGAATGTGGGGGGGTGAGTGTGTGGGGAGGGTTTGAGTGAGTGGTTGTGTGTGAGTGTGGGGGGGTGTGTAAGTGTGTGGGGGGGGTGAGTGTGTGGGGAGGGGTTTGAGTGTGTGGGAGGGGTGAGTGTGGGGGGGTGTGGGGGTGTGTGTGTGAGTGTCGGTGTGTGTGTGAGTGTGTGGGGGGGGTGAGTGTGTAAGTGTGTGGGGGGGTGAGTGTGTGGGGGGGGTGAGTGTGTGGAGGGGTGAGTGTGTGGGGGGGGGTTTGAGTGTGTGGGGGGGTGAGTGTCAGTAAGTGTAGGAGTTTGTGAGTGTGTCTGAGTGTGTGTGCCAGTGAGTTTGTGGGGGTCTGAGTGTGTGTGCCAGTCACTGTGTGTGTCAGTGAATGAATGAGTGTGTGTGTGTGTGTCTGTGTGAATGTCTGAGTATCAATGAGTGTGAGGGGGTGTCTGTGAGTGAGGTGTGTGTGTCAGTAATCTGTGTGTGCGTGTATGTGAGTATCAGTGTGTGCGTGCTAGTGTTTGTGTGGATGTCAGTATGTATATCCACCTCTCTGCTGGACTATTTCGAATGCCAGCCTCGCCGGTCTCCTCTCCGCTACCATTCATAAAATCTACGTTATCCAGAATTCTGCTGCCCGCATTCTCACCCGTACCAAACTCCACTCTCCGATTACCCCCCAGTCCTTGCCAGACTGCACTGGTTTCCTGTCCCGGAGAGAAGCGATTTGAAGAATCCTCACTCTTGTTTTTAAATCCTTCCACTCCTCTGCACCCTCTCCGCCCCCTACCTCTCTGACCTCCTCTCTCCTCACAACAGTATCCCGTTGCCTTCCAACATTCGGTCTGTCCCCCGAATCCTCTGGTCCACCGACGGCGGCAGTGCCTTCAGCCACTATGCCCCGAGGCTCCGGAACTCCCTCCGTCACTCCCTCTGCCTCGCCCCCCCCCCCCCCCCCCCCCCTCCTTTCCTACTTTCAGGTCTCGGCTAAGGACTTTTCTTTTCGACCGTGCTTCTCGGTCACCTTTTTCCCCTCTCCCCCTGGCTCGGCCCCGGGATCCGTTATTGTGAAGCGTCTCTGAGACGCAGTCCGGCGCGGAGGGCGCTATATAAATCCAAATTGTTGTTGTATGTGTGAATGAGTGTGTGTGTGTGGGGTGGGGTGGGGGTGGGGAATGGCATTTTATTAAACGTTTTATTCAGGGTTAATAATCCCTTTGCCATTATTAAGCATGCTGAGACACCAACCCATGTGAAGGGATCCATATAAAAGTTTGTAAATTATTGTTGGTGATACCTCGCGATTGCGGTTGTCGCCGTGGAAGTGCCATGAATTAGCCGCTGCAGCCTTTTTCTGCCACTGTTGAGAGCTTCGAGATGTCGTCCCACGTGATGGACACTATATAAACACAAGTTGTTGTTGTTTCTAAGGTGAAAGACGAGCAGTCGGACATCAGGCCGAAGGCTGGTGAGAAGTGGATTGGAGTGGTGCCTGTTGGTGAAGAGCCGGCCGAGCTGAAGGGGAGCAGTAAGCTGGAGTCCTTTGCTGCAGAAGTCGTTAGCAAGGCGAGTTAGCAAGGCAACACGCATGCGTCGTTTTGGTGCTGTCATCTTGGATCAGCGGTGGTCGCGCCTTCAGCCTCTCTGTCCCCACCCTTGGAACTCTATCCCCAAAATCCCTTCGCCTCGCCCCTGGCCTCCTTCAAGGCCCATCTCAAGACCCTCCTCCTTGACCCACTCCCGTCCACCCCCATCCATCTTGATCTCAAGCTCGCATCCAAATCCCTGACTGTCAAGGGCCTTGGGAATGTCCTCCCATTGTGAAAGACTGTGTACCCCATCTGACCTGGCCTGTCTTTGTTTCAGATGAAGCGAGCTCTTGTGCTGGGAGCATCAGCCCTATTGATCCTGGTCTTAAATCAAAACTCCATCACTGAGGTAATTTCAAATGCATGTGATTGAACGATTGCATGCAAAGGGGTTGGGAATTTCAAATTAGCCCTTAAATTGATCGCAGGTTTAAGGATTTGTTAGATAAGGAAGTCCCAAGCTATTTTCTCCCTGCTTTCCTTTTCTGTTTTTGTACAGTAAAGTCACTTGGGAGTGTAGCTGGCAGTACTTGGAAGGGTTGGTGGGGTGGTGGTGAATGAAATGGTTGAAATCAAGTTCAACGAAGCTGTAAGTTGTTAGTTGATGTTTTGTAAAGGAGGGAAGCATCCTTAGGGAACCGTCCCCCTAGGAAGATGGTCAAAGCAGAAAATCTTTCAAGAATGAGTTAGATGATACACTTAGGATACACAATATAGAGTTTGGGATATGATATGTGCATTCGACTGCCAGGGACATGAAAGGCGAATGAGATGGACCTTAATAATAATAAATAATAATAATCCTTCCATTTAACATAATATATAATAATAATCCTTACATTTATGTAGCGCTTTCCTTGTCTTATCGACGTCTCAAAGTGCTTCACAGAATACAACAACGTCCCAAGGTTGGCACCAGAGCAGGGGGGAGGGAGAAAACAAGAGGGAAGAAAGGAGATAGCGCTTTTTGCATCTTCTAGACACCTCAAAGTGCTTCACAGAATATACTGTAAAGTGAATTGATTGTACTGTATATTTACAGGCAAAACGGGGCAGCTAATTGCACACAGTGGTGGATTGAGTCACCAATTTTTTTTTCTTGAGGGATTATTATCAGGCCAATGGAGTAAGGAAACTTACCCAAGGTTTCGCCCCTGCTGGGAATCGAACCCAGGTCTCTCGCTTGCGAGGCGAGTGCCCTAACCACTGGGTTGCAGGACTCCTTGGTCTTCTTTCGCCTTATCAAATTCTAATGTTCTTATGATGGTGTTTGAGTTAATAATTTCCATTTTCAATAAGATGGACATCGCTCAAGTCCTGTCTAAACCAGTAGTCATCATGCAGAGCTCTGAAAATGTAACCAAACTTCTGGGAGCCTTAATAAGGTAAGACCCTTGAGCTTGTGTAACACGCTGTATCATGCTCATTCAGCCCATGTATAGGTCAAATCATGTTGTAACATTGGCGCACGAGCCCTGGTTTATTTAGTAAGTAAGTAATCCTTAAGTTTATATAGCGCTTTCCACGTCTTATTGACGTCCCAAAGCGCTTCACAGAGTTTGGGGAAGGAAAGTAGGAAAATGAACTGTATATTTATATTTATTTGCCTGTTAATAGACTTCTTGAGTGCTACCTTTTCATGCATATAGTAGTGAAAATATGGATCTCTCTCCCCCATAAAGCTATAGTAACTGAGCTACCGTCTCTTTTGTTTGTTTGTAGTGGTCTTCGTGCGTCGGCGAAAATCACCTTCAAAAGTATAATTCAGGACAACCTGGTAAGTCTTGTTTCATTGTGTTCCAAGAGGTTTTTAGGTGAGATGCACAGTGTGTGTAATTACGCGTGCCACTCGCAGGCTCCCGACTTCAGTGGTTGAGAATCCTTGACTGTGTCCGCACGATGTCTTGGGAGTGGGAACTTACCTGGATTTTCAATCTCAGGGGGTGACTCTGACACTGTGGTCAACGTGTGGCCGTTCTCGAGGGGGTCTGTACGGGGAGTGGCAAGGCGTGATCTGTACAGGGGAGAACAGCTCACAGGTTCAGGTAAGCGACACAAACTCGTCACCGTTAACCTCTTGGGTGCAGCGAGACCCAGCTCCGTAGTAACGAGACCTCCACTCTCACAGCATTCGTCTTCTCTAGCCCAATTACAGAAATGCTCAGCTGTCCTGTGTGAGGGTTTGTCACTGCAGTGATCCAATAATAATAATCCTTGCATTTGATATAGCGCTTTTCACGTCTTCTAGACGTCTCAAAGCGCTTCACAGAACAGACTGTAAAGTGAATTGACTGAAAAGTATATTTGTGGGCGAAACGCAGCAGCCAATTGCGCACAGCAGCGGCCCTACAAACAGTCGGGGATTAAAATGACTGATTTATTATCGCTTTGTTGGGGGATAATCCAAAGGATAATCATGTATTTTCTTTTCTCTCTGTGCAGAAATATCTCCAGCAGCTGTGGAACACCATCCTGCTGGTGGGTTTGATTCTGTGCACTGGAGTCATTGTGCAGGCCCGCTGGCAATACAGACAGTACGAGCCAAGTGAAGATGCAGAGGTCTGCCTCATCCCTCTCTGTTGTGTTTAAAGCTCTATCGTCTTCACATGCCTGGCAACCCCTACCTCTCCCACTTGCTTAGCTTCCAACTCACCAGCTCCTGCCCCCCGCAAGTCCCTCGTGCTCCCCGTTTTCACCTCACTACGCCCCGAAAGTCTGGAACCCTCTTTCCATATGCCTTCAGCTTGCCCCCTCCTTCCCCGTCTTCAGGACGCGTCTGAGGTCCTTCCTCTTTGACCGTTGCCTACGATCACCTCCCCAGGCTTGTCAGTGTGCTCCACTACTATGAAGAGCTCTTGGACACTACCCTGCGTGAGGCTGTATAAATGCAAGTTGTTGTAGAGTTTATATGTACAGTACACAGTAGAGCAGTGTGCAATGTACTTACACACAGTCATTATTATCCTCTGGGTAAAGAAATACTTCCAGGTTCCTGTCCTACAATTTCCCTTTGCAACTCTGAACCTTTGCCCTCAAATGAGCTCAATGATTGGTAACACCAACAACCCCTTTCTCTCTTCTTTGACCCCCCTCCAGACAAGCTTGAAACAACAAGTCCTGAAGAGGCTTTCGGCCCTGAAAACCAGGAGATATCACCCCAATAAAAGGTGGAAAACACGGGTGGAAGAGCTGGAGAACTGCGCTGTGTGTTTGGAGGAATTCTATAAAAATCAGGTACGTGATGTCTTTGTAATGTGAACTGGGTGGGGGGGAAAGTGGGGATCTGGGTTCGATTCCTGGATAGGACAAAACTTTAGGCAAGTTTCCTTACACTACATGCCTCTATTTATCTTAGGAGTTAGTAGGAACCCAGTTATTAGTCAATTGACTTTCTGGGGGTAATAATCCCATTTCAAAAAAAATTGACGTCTCGTTGATGTGATAAGAACCTATATCAAATGCAAAATATTCTTATCAATATCTGATTGCCTGAGGCAGCAACTCTGTGTAATGCATTGGTTTAACTTGTTTTTTTGGGTGTTGGGGGCGAGGGCTTGTTGGGGAGAGAAAAGAAAGGTTTCCAGGTGTTTAAAGTGTGTTTTGTTTGGCTATAGTGTTTACGCGTGCTGCCTTGTCTCCATGAGTTTCACAGGGACTGTGTTGATCGCTGGCTGCTTCTCCAACAAACTTGCCCCCTGTGCAAGCGAAACGTACTAGGTAAGATTTCTTTTTCTCCCCCCCCCCCCCCCCCCCTCAGGCTCCCTTCTTGTACGAGAAGGGATTTATACTTAAACATCGTTGGCCGTTCTCTCCCCCACTCCCCTCAATGCCGCTGTCAAGCGCTCTGGGAGGTCATCCTGTGTTATTTTAAAGAATATAGGTGTTCGCGTGCACTGTCACAAACGAATCGCGTTCAATTGACTGCTTGTATTGTCTTACATTTAAACACAAAGATGATGCACTTGGGGACAGCTGATCGGCTATTCTTCACGCAAGCTGAGAAGAAAACGAGTCACACAACCAGATGTTTTGTATCGCACTTTATTTTCTGTTCTGCACAGCCAATATAAGGTTGGTGGCAATCAAGCTGATTTTGTGACCCACTCCCAGGGAGTGTGATCCTTTTCCATGTTACCTTTGTTTGGATTCTGCGCGAGGAGTGACAGGACGGCATGACTCCGAATCCAACGTCGCGTTTTCTTTCCGAGTCAATCTGTCGTCTCGATCAGTTCAAAAACTTGATGGTCAGGTGGCAGTTGTTAAACTTGAATTGAAGTTAGCAGAGCTCTGTTCTCAATCCGTACACTCCTGAAACATTTACAAATCTTCCCCAACAAATGGTTACTGCGTTCTTTCTCCCCCCCCCCCCACCCCCCGCCCTCCACTCCCCCCAGCATATTAAGAAATAGCCAGAGTACACATTTCTGTTTCCGGGCAAGAGAGCCTCTATTACACTTGCAGCCTCTTTCATCATCCGTATCTCTGATGGTCAGTTTGGGGAGTCACACAGTTGAACCCCTGTGGCGGCTAGGCTTTTAAGAACATGGCTGTTGGTGACGGGAGTGTTTGAGAACCATCACACGTTGTTGGGAGGTGGAAACCGCTGGCTTTACTTTCAGTTTGGTGGAACACCATCAGCCTGTGTTGGTTCCTGTGTTAACTCTAACCTTGTTCGCCACCAAGTTGAAGGGATGCGAGTGTTTCTCCCCGCACTGGGGAAGCTGCGATCTTTCGTTTGACCAAGATATAGATTTGCGTTGTGTCACTCAGAATATTCCTCGACACCCCATCGAACGTCAATTTCCAAAGGTCATAAGCCAAACTTCAGCCAGGTCACCCGTGTGAGAAATCTCATGCACGGAATTCTGGATTGAAAATCAAGCCATTGCACCCCATCTGATAGAGTGACGGATCAGACTTGAGGGACAGAATGGGGCTGTTCCTATGTTATCTCCCCACTCTTTGAACAATAGTTCCCAACCTTTTTTGTCGTGACCCAAATTAGCCACCAACAGGTCCTTCTGACCCTTAGGGGGCGACATTGCGACTGAAGCTCAGCGCAACTCGTAAGTACGGTCTTTCATAAAACATTGGTCAGCTGTGTCGCCGCGGGCACTTATCAGCCTTTTTGAAAAAGCAACAAAAAAATTCTCTGATGACCCTTCGTGACCCAACTGAGGACCCCCATCACCCTGGTTTGGGTCGGGACCCGAGGTTGGGGACCACTGCTCTAGAACTGCCCACCTAAAATCTGTCCATCGGTAACTTCTCAAAACCCTTCTGAAAACCTACCTCTTCAAGGATTATTATTTGTTACACGAAGAGAACGCAACATGGAGAACGTGTTGACTATGGGGAACATCTTGTTTGGCTCAGCACTTGTGGCAAATTCAACACTTTCTATTTAACCCATTTACTAGTTGAAATGTCCATTTACTTACTGATAAAATGTCCCCTAGGCAGTGCAGTGTGTGCTTACTTTTGAACCCTCAACGTAAAATTTCTTGGAAATATTTTATTGAATGTAGTATTATTTATTTATTAAAATGCCAAGGTTGGCTTATTGCAATCTTATTTGAAAACATGATGTTAATTTTACTTTTTTGTGGAACTCTTGTCTAAAATACATGCAATGAAGTAGAAGAATTTTAAAACGAGTGTTTGAATTAGCTGTTGTGCTTATTGAAACTTTAGAGCAGGGAATTGTAAAGAAACCGGAATCTGCCCGTCACTTTACTTGTGTATCGTTACTGTAGTGTGTTTCAACAACGCACTTTGAACCAAATTGTTAACCATCGATATGCTTACAAAATATGACGCTGTTGCAAACTTTGTCAAGAGATTTGTGTTTTGTGTTTTCTTTGTTAAATTTTTGTTTTAGAAAGAGAGGCTTTGGTTTTGCAAGTGGTAATGAATGGTCTTATGATTTTGACGTGTGTGTGTGTGATAGAAACACAACTAATTTGAAGGTATTGTGTGGATTTAGCTGCTACAGGTTTTGTGTGTTTGAAGAGAGTGAATGTTAGGTTATGCATTGTCTTGCCATGTGATTGTATCACTCATTGCATCCTGACATTCACAGGAATAAAAGCTTGTGCCTAAGGAGAAGTGGTTGTTGCTTGATCACGCGCCAAATACACCCACTTGTTCAACGGTGATGTATCTGACAAAGGCTGTCTGTTTCTCATCTAACCACGTGGTGAATCGTTTACATTCAACCATATCAAATGGAGTTGGGTGAAATACAACAACAACAACAAATTACACTTATAAAGCGCCTTTCACATCGGGAGGACGTCCCAAGGTGCTGTACAGGAGGCGTGTGACCCAAGCTGGGAGGGGAGTGTACGGGGAGGGGTGAAACAAGTAGGGAAGGTCGAAAAATTCGGGGTGGAACAAAAGGCACGGTCGAAGAGGAAAGTCTTCAAACCGGCCTTGAAAGAGGAAAGGGAAGAAACGAGACGGAGGGATTGGGGGATGGAATTCCATAGGGTCAGAACGGAAAAACTGAAGGCCCGGCCTCCGATGGTGGGGCGGTTCGGGCGGGGGGCTTGGAGCAGGCCAAGTCCTGCTGAACGGAGGGTCCGGATGGGCGTAGGGGGAGAGTAAATTGGTTAAATACATTTATTTATTCATAAGTAGAAAATTGAGGGACAGTCAAGTCTTGTGCTGTTGTTTTAAAAAATAATAATTCTGTTCTACGGACTTGGTGCCCCATTCCTGATGCAGATGGCCTGCTAACACCACAGCTTTACTGTGACCTGCCAGTGCAAGGCTCTTTCTCACTGTGTGTGTGTGTGTGCCCGTGTGTCAGAAACCTCTGACAGCTCAACTGAGATTGGTGGCGCTCTGGGAATCGCAGGCTGTACAGTATATACAAGCACGCTTGCGTGTGACTTTTATTCTTTGCCAAAGGGCAAGCACTCCACTGCCCGCTGCCGACAGGTTATGTTTTAGAATAAGACGATATGTATTGATGCTGATCTTTATCTGAACACTTCCAGACCTTGATTAGCTGAACAGAAGACATCCTTTGACTGCTATTCTCTACCATTCAAAGGGGTCAATGCTTTCAACATGCAAAACGAGAGTGAAACATACCGAGAAGTAGTTTGGTTTAGTTTCGGCAACAATTCTAAGCACTGTAGGACAATATCCCGCGTGAGGGATGCTATATAAATGGAATTTATTGTCGTAGTTTCCAAGTTAAGTTGGGTAAACAGGGTGGGGACTGATCGTTGGAGCTGCCTACTGCTCAAATGCTTTTAGAACAGGACAGAGCCGTCATTTCAGGAAATTCATGGGGGGAAAAAAAACATTTCCCATAGTTTTCGTAAATGAGTAACAGCCATTTCTCGATTGTTATTGTACGCATCTCATTCCCTGTGCTATTGCATTGGCATCCAAACCAAACCCATTCAGAAACGTGGCAACCAGGTACTGGCAGGTTGCACTCTACACAGAAGGTTTGAACGATGTGTGTTTCTCGCCCTATTGCCACGAGGCGCAAGGTGATGATGTGCTCCTGAGTCACAATGTGGGGCACAGGGCATGAATGTCAATCTGCGTTAGTTCCCATGGGAAAAGGTTGCAAGAGGATGGATCGCGCGTTTGCTGGGAAAGAGCAAGGAATTGGGACTAGAGTAGACAGCGGTGTGGCTCTGAGCAATATCATTCGTAATAACTGGGGAATGTGTGGGTACATTTGCCCCATTTACATCGCTGTAAAATGCTTTCCATTTTTTAACCTAACGCAATTTTCTGCTGGTGCTATTAGTTCTAGTCCTGATGATAGGTAAGGTCCCAGCCTTTTTCAATCTGGCGTAGGCTCTGATGGCTGAGGGTTCTGGTGAGTTGTTGAAGACACTGGAGCCTGGCCTCCTGATGCAGTCAGCTGAAGGGATCCTTGCCTTTACCTCGCTGTAGGGTCGCTGGCCCAATCCAGTGCAGGCCTGTAGATCAGGGCTTCCGGTGGCTCTCCCAGGGGCCCTGCGTGAAATTGACAATAGTTTATCGCAAGGGTCAATGATTGAACGCAAGTGTTTAATGGAGGGAGCTTCACTTCAAATCTCGTATTCACCCCAACACATTAAAAAGTTTGTGATTTGATTCACAACCTGTCCATATGACCCAGGGTCCTCTTGAACTGTTCCCATTTTTCGGGTGTGACATTAAACAGAGGCTCTGCCTGGTTGAAGACATTAAAGTGTCCCCAGCGCTGTTTGATAAGAGATAATAGTTTCTCTCCCTCTGTCCTGACCGTCAATCCCCCAGTTAAATCGGCCATTCACTTCATGTCTGTTTGTGGGATGTAGCTGTTTGTGTCCCAGCGCCTTGGGGCATCCTCCCGACATGAAAGGCGCTCTATAAATGTAATTTTGTTGTTGTTGTAGCTGAGCGTGAATTGGCTGCTATGTTTGCCTACAAAACAATTACAGCAACAGCCCATGATGTGCTTGGAGGACATTTTAATGTTATAGGCATTCTATTAAATGAAAGGATAATTATATCAATATCTAACAAGCCGGTTAATAACTTGCAAACGCATAATTCGACTGCTGAAATACAGTACCTGATGCAGAAATGATTTAAGGACTGACTCATTGAGTTGAGTGCTTTCATTTCCCTCCAATTTCACCCCCCCACCCACGCACAGCTGTAATACAGTATGAACGGTCTGCGCATTACAGTGTCTCTTACACAGGGGGGCTGTGTTCTTTCCTGCCCTCGTACTTTGATCCGTCTGCTGGTGGCACCGAGGCAGACCACAGCTGTGTCTGAGGGATGAGCTAAACAGAAAGAGAGAGAAAGACGGGGAAAGCAAATTCGTTGATTTTTGTTTGTAGTAACTTGTTAATAATCATTCAAATTGGTGAACCGAAACAGGTGTTTGGGTGACACACCAAATGTGGAAATTCCTTCTCTTTAAGTCAGGAAGCGGCTTTTTGGCTGTGGCTTTTTTTTTAAAAACAAGGTGCATTTGCTGTGCGGAAGCTCTAAATAAAGCCAGCGAACTGTATTGCGGTTTCCTACACCTATTTCTAACTCCAGGAGAGCCATCTCCGCTGCGAGATGTGTTTGGTGTGCGGTCTCAATGATCGATACCAGCTTTTCTCAGACGTCTTATTAGGAGGAAAGTCTTGGGGAGTGTAGGGATTTGGCCCGGAGTAAGGAAAGCGTTTAGCTATTTATTTTTGCCTCTCCTCACATTGCAGTTCCCAATAAAGGAGAATTATTTCCCTGACCTTTAAAGCTCCCTGCTGTGCAGATTCCCGCAGCTTGGCGAGAGTGCTTCTCAGTCGCAAATTCTCCTCCTCCAGCACACGTATCCGCAGGCCATTAGCTTCAAGCTGCTTCTCCATGTCCAGTGTGATGTCACCCGTACCTGCCGGAGACCAAATGTCACACACAGTTTTAATGATTGCATTCAAGATCAATAATATGATTAATAATCCCTTGCGTCCGCCATGTTTCGCCTGCAAGATACAGTCAATTCTCTTTACAGTACTGTACATTCAGTGCAACGTTTTTAGGCATCGAAGACGCGATAAGGCGCTTTATCAAATGCAAGGATTATTCATTATTATTAGCTCCTTCTCACGTCGTTGCCATATCAAAGTGCTTCACATGATATATTCTAAAGTGAATTGACTGTACACAGCATTGTCCCACAAACAGCTGTATATTGAATGACCGATTAAATAAAATTATTGCGGCCTTTCAAATCGACGTTTCCAGTGGACGTTGACCTTTACGTTGCTGATGTGACTGAACAGAATCATTGCAGTTAAGTTGGTTTTGGTTTACGAGGGGTGGGAGGAGGGGGTGGGGGGAACTGGAAATGTCTTACTCTCACACTGAGCTTCTGCCGGGACGTTCAAGTCAGGAAACGCGACTAGAAGCCTCTGCTGCTCTTTGTGATCCTCTATCTGTCTCTCCAGCTCCGACACCTGTCTCTTTAGCTCAGCCACGGCTATCTCTGACACCTGGTTTATCTGCTTTGTTTGCACCTGTAAACAAGAAGGGGATTTGGAGTTGATCTGATATGAACAGACTGGAGGGGCTGAATAGCCTACGCCTGTTCCTATGTTCCAAATCCCTGACTGTCCAGCGCCCGTCTTGGGATGTCTGCCCGACGTGAAAGACACTGCATAAATGTAATTTGTTGACATAATTCCATTGCCTCTTGCATGAAGTGTCTGTATCAAATCCTAAAGTCAAATCCTGCAGGTACCTGGGTGCAAAATCTGGAATCAGAAGTCTTGACAAATTTCCACCTTCCATGAGGCTGGATTGGGTGGGGGGAAGGTGCCTAGCTGGACATGGATCAGTGACCAAGTGATGGTCTATTGAAGACTTGTATCTGGATAAGCACAAAAGCGTCTACAGATCGGGTCACAATCTAATTGGAATGGTGGAACGTGTGTTGGGACTCACTGGTTCTCGTACCTCCTGATGCTGTTGGCCTCTCTCTGTACTGACTGCCTCCAGCTTCTCCTGCAGCTCAGCCATTCCATCCTCTGACTCAGCCAGCGACGTCCTCAGACGCTCGCACTCCTCATCCAGCTGGTCCACGCGTTCCAGCAGGGCGTTCTGCTTCTCCTTCAGAGACTGGGTTTGTATGGGGTGAGGGGGAGGAAGGGGGAATATATATTATTCTTTAATTCCACAAACATGGCTGCACATGTGTGTATGTTGTACGTGGAAGAAAATATATGGGGGGGGGCCGCATATGTGTGTGAGAGAGTGCGTATGAGTATGTGTGTGTCAGTGTATTTGTACATTCGTATCAGTCACTATGTCCCAAGTTTTGGAACTCTTCCCTTCAATTCCTCCCTTCCACTCTTTTAGATCACAACTGAAGACCTTCTTCGATCGTGCCTTTGGTCATCTCATCCTTTTTCCTAGCTTGGCGTCGGGCTTCACTGTTAAACGCTATTAGACGCTGCAGGGTGTTATATAAATGCAAGTTGTTGCTCGAGAATGTGGTGTGTGTGCGCCCATGTGTCTGACTGGGCCTTACCTCAGAGATGTCACCAGAAAATTAAGATGCCAGATTAAGTTGCGCACAATCGGAAGATGGCACGCGATTTCATTCTCAGTGACTTGCCTCCTCGTGCCTCAATAGGCTGTCGACCGTTGCTCTCTCTTTGCCCAGTTCGCTGCCGACATTATTGAGCCGCCTTCCAGCGCTCTCCAGCTCAGCGGTTAGCTCTCTGACCCGCTCCTCGAGGCGTAACACCAAGCTCTCATCAGCCTTCTGGGTCTTCACTTGCTCTAGCAAGGCTGCTCTCCCCAACTCTGGGCATCAAACAATCAGATACAGAGTCAACTATAAGAACGTAAGAAATTGCTAGGGAGAAAGAAGACCAAGGTCCATCTAGTTCACCACCATTCCTGAAAAGTTGCTTGCAAACTATGTAACCAGACAACCATCCCAGTCTCCAGAAGATATGGGATTTCAGACACACAGTAAGATATCAAAGGGATTTCACACAGTGAGAAATCAATGGGATTTCACACATACCAAGATCTCGGATGAGTGCATGCTGCTCCTTCAGTTCCTCCTTCAGGAGTGACACCCTCTCTTCCAGTACAGCGCTCCCTGTAACAGAATGGAAATTACATCCTGAGAAGCCCCCAGCAATGCCCCCTCTCTGCAGTGCGTCATACCCCAAAGCTTTGGAATTCTCCCTCCGCTTTGCCCCCTTCCCCACTTTTAGACCAAGTCTGAAGACCTTCTCCTTCGACCAACTTTATTGCCACCCACTCCCTACTTCCCCTCCCCGGCTCAGCATCGGGCATCACTGCTGAGTGTTCTGAGGCGCGGCCTTGCGTGAAGGGCTCTGTGTAAATGTAAGCTGTTATTGCGAGTTGCTGGCTCCGATCGTTGGTGTTGCTGCCCGAGCTTACCTCTCCTCAGCTCCTTTTTCTCACTCTCCAGTGTGGCCATGGTCTGGGCGTTCTTGCGGTCGACCTCTTCCACCCGGCGCTCACACTCATTCTCCCTCTGCTCATGCTGTACCCTCTCCCTCTCCAGCTCTGTCTCCAGGCTCCCGATCTGCTCCTGCAGCCGGCCCTGCTGCTTCGCCGAGTCCCGGAGCTCAGCTCGGAGCGGCTCCACCCGCCCGCACAGCTCCGACAGGTACTTGTTGATACGCGCAACATCCTTGCTCTGCTCGCAGGCCCAGTAGGCCACGTCGGTGGCGCTCAGGCTCCCCTCCCCCAGAGCCTCGCTCACCACCTCCCGGAAGCGGCCCAGGGACGAGGGGAGGTTCTGCTGGCGGCAGATGGCCATGATGGAGCTGCCCACCTCCTTGAGGGTGGCCTGGGTGCGGGCGCAGGCGTCACATGGCACCAGGGATGATTCTACGGTTTGCAGCCTGACGGTCCGTGTACTTTTGACGATATCGGGGCTGGGGAATTTTACCGATGCCCCTCTCGAGCAAGCGGAGCCTTTGGTATCGCTCACGGGGGCCGGGGGTTGTTCAGGAGCAACTGGCTGGCATCTCGTCAAGCGGTCGCTCTGTGCCTCGGGAACTGTCCGCGTGCTTCTCACTTTGGAGCGGTCTGCCTCGGAGAAGCTTTTCTGTTTGAAACGGGATCAGAAAAGATGAAAATAATAATATAATACTAATCCTTGCATTTGATATAGAGCTTTTCACGTCTTCTAGAAGTCCCAAAGTGCTTCGCAGAAGTGAATTGACTGTGGGTGAAACGCGGTAACCCATTGCGCAGAGCAGTGTCCCATAAAGAGTCCTGGATTGAAATGACCAATTTTATTGTGTTTTTTTTGAGGGATTACTATTAAGGCACATGTGTGGAGTAAGGAAATGTGCCCAAGATTTCGCCTTGACCTGCCTGGATTCGAACATAGGTCTTACGCTTGTAAGGCGAGGGCTGTAACCATTGAGCTACAGGACTCCAAAATACATTTCAAAGCAGTCGAACCACAACTCTCGCCCTCACTTCTCTTTCAAAAAGCCAGCACAGACACAGTAGGCCCAATGGCTTTCTGTTGTGCTGTAAGATGCTATAAAACGGCTTGATCTTGTGATGGGAAGACAGTCAAGGATAGGTATTTTGGAATCCTGAGGCTAAAAGGGCCCCTTTCATCTGCACACACCCTCCCACTCTCCCTCCCAGCTGTGAACCCTACCTGCTGGTAAAGTTGTCCAAGCTGTTGCATGCTGTTCCATGATCTCTTCACTACCAGCCCGACAGACATGCATGGCCCCAAGGACTTGGAGATGGGGATCTTTTGCTCCGTGATAAGGATCTCAGCATAGTGAGTGAAACTCTGCAGCAATAACACCAGCCTGTAGACAGATAGACGGACACAGAGAGAGAAGGAGTTACATCTCGAACCATTTTTCTTGGATCACTGAGAGAGATCCATGTCATATCCAGAACATAAGTGGTCGTTAAAGTTCAGTACTGCCTGTAAGGGTGAGATTTCTCTACAACAGAACTCGACTGCAAGTTGTACGGGAGTTTGTAACATACCTGTCGATCACCAGCTCAAACAGCACGATGTGAGAGTGCTGAGTGTACTCAGGGTCGTCCTCTACATAATCGTAATGCTCCATCAAAGAAACGAGATCCAGTTCGCACGAACTTTTATCGGGAAATTTCCACGAGGGATAACGCACAGTGCCTACTCGGGAGAACACATCAATGATTGTACCCTGGACATCCATGATGTCCTCATGTAAACTGTCCAAACAGTTTGGATTGCCGAGAAGTTGAGTCATTTTAAGAGATCTGAAATCCGGGCATAAAGTAGGTTTATAGTATACTCAAAAATAATATTTCTTAATTGGAATTTCTGAACGTCTCGGTTTTGTGGCAAATTTGACTCGCGTTGATACTGCGCTATGCCCACAGGCATTAACTAGTCTGTAGGAAATAGAAATAATTTGAATAAAAGCTCTGAATCAGCATTCTGGCCTTTAATTAGTCTCCCCACCGCCTTTCCCCAACCCCCACAACTTTTCCTGCTACATTGCCACATTTCACCCACAAATAATAATAATCCTTGCATTTGATATGGTACTTTTCACGTTTCTTTGGGACGTCTCAAAAACGTTTGCAGAATATACTGTAAAATAAATTGACTGTAATTGTATATATGTGGGCGAAACGCGACAGGAGTGTCCCACAAACAGTAGTGGATTGAAAATGACCAATTTATAAATGAATACTAACTAAATATACAAAGTTCACTGGAACTAAATTCACAGTGTACTTTGAAGTGCTTTGAGGCGTCTCGACCAAGTGATAAGGCACTATTTCAAAAGCATGTAGTACTGTACTAATACAGTAATTATAATAGGTCATGACTGATCTGTATCTCAACTCCAGTTGGGTAAGGTAGAGCAATAATAGGAAGGTCGTGGGTTGGGTTATTCTGGAAGGATGAGATCAAATAGGACTGAAGGGCCTTTTTCGATCCGTAAAAGACCTCCCTTGTGTGATAATAATAATAATAATATCTGCTGGGATTCCACAAAGCTTCCCACAGTCGGGGGAGGGCGGGTTCGGGAAGTCCTCCCATCTCTCTCTCCCAAGGCAAGGGCCCACCATCCAACATAGAGCGGAGCGGAGGGGCACAGAACGGGCTGGAAGAGAAATGGAGGACAGTGGCAGGGTCTCCCCAGCTGCTGGTTACCTGCGGCCTTTGGAGTGTCCCAGCTTCCCTCTGTCTACAGCCCGTTTCCATGGTTGCACGCCGGGTGGACGTAATCTCAGTACTCCACCTCCTGCGTGATGCCGTCATTCCACGACCTCAACGAGTGACCCCACTCCCCCCCCCCCCCCCCCCACCAACACACCACCTCCACCAATGCGGGACTGTACCATTCGGCCACCGCAAACATTGAGAAAGGCACACATTCTTTCAGAGAAAGGGAAGTTCTGATATTAACCAGAGACGGGAGAAAAGAAAAAAAAGTCATTTCAGTCTTTGAATCGTTGAAAGGAGACGAACTGCGGAATTTTTTTTTCTTTTGTCTGTGTGAGTTATTAAGATTACTATTTGGGAGGGTTCTCCCCGCCCCCCCTCCCTGTGTCCCACATTCTCCCACGTGGTGCAGTCCGTCGGGGCCGCCATCTTGTCGGCGGGAGCGAACGCTCGGGTTCGAACGCAGTCGGTTGGAAGGAACCGCCGTCGAGATGCCGGCGGGGCCGGTACAGGTGCTGGTCCCTCCTCCGCCTCCTCAGTCGGAGAACCAGGTAAAGAGGCAGGCGGCGGGTGTCACGAAAATCGACATAAATCAAGAAGAAACCGAAAACCGCGGCCTCCCTGTGTGTGTGTGTGTGTGTGTGTGGGCCCAAGTGGAGCAGGCTAAGGCCTAACCTCACATATGAAGCCCAGAGAGTGGAAGCATTACCCCCCCACCTCACACACATACACACACACCGACTCCACCCCCCCCTCCCCCCACACACTGACCTAATTTCCCCCACATACACACTGACCCAATTCCTCCCCGCCACTATACACTGACACCATTGCCCCCCCCCCCACACCCACACACACACACTAATTCCTGTTGAGTGTTGCAGTTCAGTGGTCAGAGCGCTCGCCTTACAAGCGAGAGACCTGTATTTGATTCCAGGCTCGGCGAAATCCCGGGCAAGTTTCCTTACTCCACGCGCCTGATAAATAATCTCTCGAAAAAAACAATAATAAAATTGGTAATTTCAATTCACAAGTGTTTGTGGGGGACGCTGCCGTGCGCAATTGGCTGCCGCGTTTCACCCACAAATATACAGTCAGTTCACTTTACAGTCAATTCTGTGAAGCGCTCTGAGACGTCTAGAAGACGTGAAAAGCAGTATCATCAAACCCAAGGATTATTTTTATCCCCCCACACACTGACCGCATTCCTCCATAAACATGACTTTGTTTTCTTTTGCCCCCACACTGACCCGAATCTCTTCCCCCTAACCAACCACCCACCACACCAATCCCATTAGCCCCCGCACACTAACTCCCTTCTGCCCATTGTTGTAAACACAAATTATCATGTTGCCCCCGCACCAACAACTTGTGTTTATATAGCACCCTCCATGCTTGGTAGCGTCTGAGAGCAGTTAAAAAAGTCACCATTACTTCAGAGAAGCTCATGTGAATTATTTTGAGATCATTCAGCATTCTTGATTAAGTTATTATCAATTCACACCCAATTTAGTCTTGTTCCTAGTTACATGATAACCTGTCAGGTCGTTCATCTCTGTACTTTGACTGGGAAGGTTGTGGAGGCGATTTCTCCACTTAGGCAGCTCCCAACTTTGTTGGGGGGTATAAAAGTGACAAAGAGGAAATGTAGAGTGCTCTGGGACACTATATGTAAATACAAGTTGTTGTTGATTAAGGCGAGAGGGCCTTCCAAGATTTTAAGATATTGATATGCTAAAGAGCTGCTGACAGTGAGCTGCACATGTCTTTTCCAGTTGATATTGTGTTGATCTTCATCAAAGGCATATGCACGAAGGACATACACATGATGTCCGTGGGCCTCCAATGCATTTGCTTCAGGCTGTTTGCAAAGTGACGGACACAAGGCATGGAGCAAATTGTCTGCCTGTATGAATAGGATTGAAACATTAAAACGCTTATTTTACTTAGGGTGACATTTAGGCCCATGCATAATATTTCATATCAAATCTACTTTACATTCAACTGAATACATACAATAAATTAGAAATAACATTTTGTAGCGATCACTGACTGGTTCTTTTATTTCAGAAAGTGCCAGAGGAAACTAAAGATGAAGTACCAACAGCCAAGCCCATTGTTGGTATCATCTACCCGCCTCCAGAGGTCAGGAACATTGTTGACAAGACTGCGAGTTTCGTAGCTAGGTGAGTGTCATTGCATTCAACGTTTGACTGAATTTGTTGCAGTGCGGTGAACGTTTGAATGATATAATATTTGCATCTTTTTTCCTGTGATTAGAAACGGCCCAGAATTTGAAGCTCGTATCCGTCAGAACGAAATCAACAACTCCAAATTCAATTTCTTGAATCCAAATGATCCATACCATGCATATTACCGGCACAAAGTTAATGAGTTCAAGGAGGGGAAAGGTCAGGAACCTTCGGCCGCCGTGCCGAAGGTTATGCAACAGCAGCAGCTACCACAAAAGGTAAGAAACATTGCTAACAGTGACTCAGGAAAGCGAGCACTTAATCACGGAATGCCTTAAGCTTGTATTGTAAATGACCGTGTAAATGACCGAAACGTCAATTTATTGTCTTTCCATAACGTTCATCACATAAATCGTAGGATTCCTTCTGCTTAATAATCTAATAGTCTTTGAATAATCTGTGTGTACTCTAATTAATTAAAATTATAGATCCTACACATTTATTCACATTTATTTTTCCTTGTGAAACAGGTACAAGCACAGGTAATTCAAGAGACAATTGTCCCAAAAGAGCCTCCCCCAGAATTTGAGTTTATTGCTGATCCTCCCTCCATCTCAGCTTTTGATCTGGACGTTGTGAAACTCACGGCTCAGTTTGTGGCCCGAAATGGCCGACAGTTTTTGACTCAGTTGATGCAGAAGGAGCAGCGTAACTATCAGTTTGACTTTTTGCGACCGCAGCACAGCTTGTTCAACTATTTTACCAAGCTGGTGGAGCAGTACACCAAGGTAGGTAGAAGGCAGGACGCATCAAATATACATTCTCCTTTCACTCAACCATAGTTCTTCCTGCAAAGGGAACCTTTGAGGTGTGAATGGTTGCCATCTAAATTTATTTTTGCTCTTTATTCAGATCTTAATACCCCCAAAAGGTTTAATTCTGAAACTGAAGAGAGAAGCGGAAAATCCTAAAGACGTTTTAGATCAGGTAAGTTGACAAAACATTTGGGAGATGGCATTTTCCCTAAAGACCCAAGGTTTGTTTTTAGAAAAACTCTGTCTGTTTGAGTTAACCTTTTGCAGAAAAACTAATTTGATAGAATATTACTTGGAAGACCAGTTAACCTGTCACATTGAAAGCACTGGAGGATCATTGCTCTGTACCATTTTTCTTTGTCTTTTGCAGGTTAGGTACAGAGTTGAATGGGCAAAGTTTCAGGAACGTGAGAGGAGGAAGGAAGAAGAAGAGCGTGAAAGGGAGCGAGTGGCTTATGCACAGATTGACTGGCATGACTTTGTGGTGGTGGAAACAGTTGACTTCCAGCCGAATGAACAAGGCAAGTGATGTTACCTGTTGTACCTGTTGCAGAAGATGTGGATCACATCCCATTTTACTACCTGTAGTTCTGCATGAAATTAACTGTCAGAGTAATTAAGACATGATTGGGTAATTGATTGTTTTAATTTCAGGACACTTTCCTCCGCCGACTACCCCAGAAGAGCTCGGAGCTCGAATCTTGATGCAGGAGAGATACGAAAAGTTTGGAGAGAGCGAGGAAGTTGAAATGGAGGTGGAATCTGATGATGATGTTGAAGAAACTGATGATAAACCAGAAGAGGCTCCAGCACAGTTGGACCAAGATACTCAAGTGCAAGATATGGACGAGGTACGTTAAGTTTGTTCGTATGGACACAAGCAAAAACGGTTTAAATACCAAGATGTTTTTTTTCCAATTTCATTTGAATCAACACTGGGTTGGGAGGAAACCGTGATCTTAGTTATCTCTAGTGAAAGTGAAAAAAATATCGATGGATGGCTGGGAAGCGCGAATAGGTTAAAAGTTGTGTTAGTAAATGTCTAGGTACTGATCATTGACTCCTTAACTTGAGTGCAGAATATAGTGGGGGAAAAAAGGCACATGTCATCTATAGATCCTGTTCCATCCCGTGAATGTGTATCGTTGATTCTTTTAGGGCTCAGATGATGAAGATGACGGTCAGAAAATACCACCCCCTCCTGAAACGCCAATGCCTCCACCACTCCCCCCTACTCCAGACCAGGTCATCATTAGGAAGGACTATGACCCCAAAGGTAGGTGTAGATGTGTGTGTAGGTGCTTATTCAAATGTGCAAACACTAGAGAACCGTACCTTTTTTGTATGAGTAACTTAGGCTGGAATTATTGCAAGTCGCTAATTGTTGCAGTTCTTTTAGGCCACGGTACGAGGGGAATTAAATCTGTTTACTCTTACTTGTTTCAGCTTCCAAACCAGTGCCCGGTGCACCCGCCCTGGATGAATATCTCATCTCTCCCATCACTGGTGAGAAGATTCCTGCCAGTAAAATGCAGGAGCACATGCGTATTGGGCTATTGGATCCCCGCTGGTTGGAGCAGCGCGAACGTTCCATCCGTGAGAAACAGAGTGAAGATGAAGTGTACGCTCCAGGTAATTGCTGGTATTTTCTTCTTCAACAACAACTTGTGTTTATACAGCACCACATGTCCCAGAGTGCTTGGCAGTGGCATTGCTCTGGTGGGGGTGGGGGAGAAGACTGTAGGCCGGGTCAAAGAGAATGGTCTTCAGGTGTGACCTGAAAATGGGGAAGGAGGGGGCAAGGCGTACGGATAAGCGAAGAGTGTTCTAGAGTTTCGTGGAGTACAAGTGGCTGAAAGTTCGGCTACCGATGTTGGAACGGAGGGCAGGAGGACAAACAGGAGGCCGGAGTCAGTTAAGCAGAGGCAGCTTTAGGAAGTAATGTCCCTCAATCTTAGACATATTGTTTCAGCTACTGTATTTCATCTCTTCACCAGGTTTGGATATTGAAAGCAGTTTGAAACAGCTGGCTGAACGCCGTACCGATATCTTTGGTGTGGAAGAAACCGCCATCGGTAAGAAGATTGGCGAGGAAGAAATTCAGAAACCAGAGGAAAAGGTAGGCCCGTTTTGTATACATTGCAAAGTCCAGTTAATTCATTCCTTTATTCAGCATATGCGTGTCTAATTTCATGTAAGTAACAGTCACTTCGGATTACCTGCTCTCCATTGATGCCCAGAGCCTTCTGCGAATAAAATAGTTTGATGTATTGATGTCTGTTTGCTATAAGTATACAAAATGCCCATATCTGAGGTAATGCTCACTATTTTTCTCTTGTGCCCAGGTCACTTGGGATGGTCATTCGGGCAGCATGGCTCGTACACAGCAAGCTGCACAAGCCAACATCACTCTACAGGAGCAGATTGAAGCCATCCACAAGGCCAAGGGGCTGGTTCCAGAAGATGACACCAAAGAGAAAATCGGACCTAGTAAACCGATTGACTTGCATCCCCTGCTTTCATCAAATCCAATGAATATTCCCCCGTTGTCATCAGTACCTCGACCACCTTCCGTGAGTGTTTAAAAAAAGTACACGGATTCCCGTTCAGTCACATTACTTTTCACCTTTGTTACATGAGTCGTAGAGTCTTAGAGATGGAGGCCATTTGGTCCATCGTGCCTGTGCCTCTTTGTCTCTTTGAAAGAACTATCCAACTAGTCTCACTCCCCCGCTCTTCCCACATAACCCTGTGAGCTAGTAATATTGCAACCAAATCGACATGCGCATGTTATTTTCTTGTTAGTTTTATTTTTCCATAAATTAGCATTACAATTCCCTATTTGGTAAATGTGAACTTTCTGTCTCATCTTTTACAGTTTCAGGACTATTTTTGTCATCGAATATCTGTCTCGTCTGATGCACAATAATAGCCTTAGTACAATAGCTGCATGAGAGCATTTAGCAGAGATTGGATTCCTTTGTTGTTCTTGGCCAAGTTATTCATGGGAAGGAGGCATTAAGAAACATGTTTGGATGTACAGTAAACTCATGATAACCAGATCGTAGCTTGACTTGTCACTACCACTTAAGTAATCAATAAGATGTCAATATCCCCGGTTGCATTTATTCATGTATTTATGCATGTTCTGATCTTGCCACTCCGGATAACTTGTCACTGAGCCATTTCCTTTGGAATCATGAGTTATCAGGAGTTTACTGTATTTAGCCATGCTGTTAATTACTATAGTACAAGCAGACATGGTTGTAGAGGAATCCTCTACCCAGCTCATCATTTCTTCCTCGATAAAGCAGGGGATGTGGTAATTAAAGATAGTTCGCTAGTTACCTTTTAATAACAGTTCAAACTACTGTATTAACAAAGTAAACATTAAAATTGTACTGTTTACACCGTTGAATTACTATGTTTTTGGTTTTCAGATGCCTCCACCTGTGCGGAATACCATTGTCTCCTCAATGTCATCCATGCCTATTATGCCCAGGCCACCAATGGCTTCCGTGGTCCGTTTATCACCTTTAGCTTCACAGATGTCACACATGCTTCACGGCCCTCGGATCAGTGTTTTACCAATGCCTCAATCAGCTCCACCTTTGAACCCTCGCCCACCCCCATTGGTGGTCCCATCAGGTACGTTGGGTCAAGTAGATGTTATTTTGTAAAGTAAGGGTTGCTTTTCAAACATGAAGGATTTCTGAGGTTACTGATTTCTCACTCTTCATTTTACGCACAGGATTTGTTCCTGCCCCTCCTGTGAATCCAGCTCCACTTTCGAGCTCCCTGCCTCGACCACCACCGCCGATGGAGGATGAACCAGTAGCGAAAAAGTCAAAAACTGAAGACAACCTTATTCCAGAAGAAGAGTTTCTGCGACGAAACAAGGTTTGTTCAGTTCACATGGGAACGATGGTGGTGGGGGTGGTGGGGAGGGTGAAATCATCTTCCAGACATCTACAAAGCACTTCGCAGAATATACAGTACTGTAAAGTGAATTGACTGTATACTTGTGGGTGAAATGCAACAGCCAATTGTACACAGCAGGGTCCCAGACAGTCATAAATTGAGTGACCAAATTATTATTGTTGTTTTTTTGAGGGATTATTATCCCTGGAAAAAACGATCTGCCAATCAACCGGGTTCCTACTTGCTGCTAGTTAAACAGAAGCATGTGGATTAAAGAAACATACCCAACATTTCGCCCTGCCTGGAATAGTTCCCAGGTCCCTCGCTTACAAGGCGAGTGCTCCAACCACTGAGCTGCAGGACCCCACAAATGAAAATGTAAATGAAAATGTGCACAGGTATTTTGACATCTTTAACTGTACTTGTATTTCATTTAAGGGTCCGGTTACAGTCAAAGTGCAGGTTCCGAACATGCAGGATAAGAGTGAATGGAAGCTGAATGGCCAGGTCTTGACGTTCACCATCCCTCTAACAGACCAGGTATAGCACCTCATAAAAATCAATAGGATGTATACAAAAAGCGGTATCAAATGCTCCCCCACATCCAAGTCATGACCCTCTCTGCCTTCCCTCACCTCCGCATCATTGCCTGACTCCGCCACTACCTCACCCCTCAGGCCGCTGAAACCCTCATTCACACCTTCATCACATCCCGGCTTGACTACTCCAATGCCCTGCTTATCGACCTTCCCAATTCCTCCCTCCATAGGCTGCAGATAATCTAGAACTCTGCAGTCTGTGTCCTCTACCGCTCCAAGCTTTATGAACCCATCTCACCCGACTTTATTGGCTCCCCATCACACAGAGAATTCAATTCAAGATCCTGGTCCTCACCTTCAAATCCCTCCATGGCCTTGCCCTACCCTACCCCTGCGACCTCCTTACCAACCTTCCCGCCCCTTCTGTTCAGCGGGATCTGAGCTGCTCCATGTCCCCTAACCCATCCACCCCACCATTGGCAGGTGAGCCTTCAGTCACTCTGCGCCCAATCTCTCCCTCCCTCCCTAGCCTCCTTCAACTCCTGCCTCAAGACCACCCCCTCTTCGGGGTCCCATTGGGCACTCCAAATCCCCTCCTTTCCCTCCACCCTCCTCAATCTCAATCCCAGCTCGGGTCTGAAACATGGGACGTCCTCCCGACGTGAAAGGCGCTATATAAATGTAATTTTGTTATTGTGGTTATATCCATTATGTCTTAACCAGATATTCCTGACCAAGTGTCTAAGGGTCCAATACTTTTTTTCCTCTCCAGGTATCCGTCATCAAGGTTAAAATCCATGAAGCTACAGGAATGCCTGCTGGTAAACAGAAGCTTCAGTATGAGGTGAGTAACAAATACCTTGATATTCAATGTCTAGTTGTCAGCGTTTTGGGACGTCCTTCCGATGTGAAAGGCGCTGAATAAATGTAATTTTGTTGTTGTTGTAGTTGGTGGCTCTGGTTATATTATTAGTGCAAATAGCTTTTGTGACATCTCCCAAATTTGATCATTTTAGGCTTCCTTAAATCCGAGTCACTACTGAGTATTTCCTTTGCCTTAAATTCGGAAGACCTCGTTAATATGTAAAGAATCGTTGAATCTAAGAATAAAGAACTCTTTAATTTTCTATTATTTGACAGCAATAACAACAAAATTACACTTGTGCCTTTCACATCAGAAGGACATCAATGTGTCGTATAAGATTTACTTGAATTTCTGCGCACAAATTGTTAGCATTTTAGAAATAATAATAATTCTTGCATTTGATATAGTGCTTTTCACATGGCAGCTCAAAGCATTTCACAGACTATACTGTAAAGTGAATTGATTGTAGTGAATTAAATGAATTCACTGGCCAATTGCGCACAGTTGTGTCCCACAAACAGTCATAGATTGAACTGACCAATTTTTTTTTGAGGGATTATTATTGGGCGTGTGGAGTACGGAAACTTGCCCAAGGTTTCACCCTGCCTGGAATTGAACCCAGGTCTCTTGCTTGTAAGACTAACCACTGAGCTAAGGACAAATTTTACCACCTGAATAGGTATAAATTCTAGTTTGTTAAACTTCAATTTGAATTCAGTCTGACGATGATGTTCTTGGTTGTTCTCAGGGAATCTTCATCAAAGATTCGAACTCTCTGGCCTACTACAATGTGATTGGTGGCTCAGTTATCCATCTGGCCTTCAAAGAAAGAGGAGGTCGCAAGAAATAACCTATTGTGCTGAGCTTGGAACTGGTTTGTACGCAGTTTTAGGAATGTGAATTGAGCCAAACGTGCTCAACATTTTGGAAGTGTGTACGATCTGTAAACTTATTCAATTTATTTAGAAGTACTCACACTTTCAGAATAGAAATTGTAGAACAAATGAAAATTCAGTATACCTTAAAGGTAAAATAAAGCTAATTCTAAAATCTGAATGTTTTCATCCTTTGATATTCAATTTATCTGGTTCATTAGACAGAACTGCCACATTTTTAGGGAAGTAAAAGGATGGTGTTTGTGAGTAATAGGACTTTTCACAAAAGGTTCCACCTTTAGAAATTTAATTAGATGCGTCCTTGGTCTCAAACAATTGTGAACCAACTAGTAGCACATTTTTTCTTTGGTTTACATAAGCAAACAACTTGTTAAATTATCTGTCCGCTCATGTACTATTACGATTTTGTGCTTAGCTTTCTGTTGAATATTTGTAATAAAATGATACCGATTCTTAAGTCCCTTGCTTTGTATTCTGTGAAGATTAAAAATGTGTTTGAATCCGAAATTTTTCTGCCCTTGTCCTGTGTTCTGCGGACGATAATAATGTGGCGAATTACGCCAGTCACTTTGCAATACTGTAATCAGCATGATGCGAATTAATAGTTGATATGAGTTGCAAGCTGTGTGACTACTCAAGCACTTAAAAAAAATACATTAGGAAAATAGTTAAAATTGATTATTGTCATTAGCCTTTTTAATACGTTGGTAAATTGAATTGGAAGTGTATTGGAACATGATCACAAGTTAAGGGGTTACTGTATCGTGATGGATAAATTATTTCTTGTAGTGATTGGTTGTCCAATTTGGGCTTTTAATGCAGGACCAATTCTGCCCTCAATAGGTTGCTGATAATCCAAAATTCTGGCCCGTATCCTCTACTGCTCCAAACTTCGCGACCCCATCTCCCCCATCTCCATTGGTTCCCCATCACCCAGAGGATTCAATTCAAACCCCTCCCTGGCCTTGTCTCACCGTACCTCTGCAATCTTTTAACCCCCTACCAACCTGGCCACACCCTCTGCTCAGCAGGCTCTGGCAAGTTCCATGGCTCCCAGCCCACCTGCCACTCTGCTCCTAACCTGTGGAACTCCATCCCGCAGTCCCACCGTCTTGCCTCCTCCCTAGCCTCTTTCAATTTCCACCTCAAGAACCTCCTCTTCGATGGTCCCATCAGTCATCCCAAATCCCCCCCTTTCCCTCCACCGTCCCCGACCTCAGCTCGGGTCTGAAATAATGACTGTCCCAGCATCTTGGGACATCCTCCTGACGTGAAAGGTGTAATTTTTGTTGAGTATCTGGTATTGTGGCAGTTTGACGTTGCAGATAATTGGAGATGTTGTAGATCTGCCCAAAGTGACTCATGCTTTAAGCATACACGCACAGGATCAATCCTCCCTCTAGGGAAATGAGTGCCTTTCATACAGCAGCACCCTCTGATACCATAGCTATTTCAAGCCCTTTGAGCACCCTATGACTGTAAAGGCCACGCCCATGGTAACAATTAAATATTGCATTGAGAGAATGAGCATAGCAACACCTTGATTTTGACATAGGATAAAATTCTACGTCATCAAGTGGATCACCAAACAAGGAGGGAGAGAAGAGGAATTTGACTATTTACCAAAGGCAGGGTCAGGGAGAGGTACAAAGAGGCTTTTGAAAGCAGACAATGAGGGTGATTTGGGGAAAGAGTTTCAGAAACATACATTGGGCAAGGGATATGATGTCTGCTAATTGGAAGTGATAGTTTTACTAAATATATAGCCATATCTGTGCACATAGATTTGTAACACTCTTGCGATAGTGCAGTACTGTATTTTAAAAATATATAGTGCACAGACTTTCTTCCCATCCTTCACCACATTGGCACATTGGGAAGGAAAACATTTCCCATTGTTTCCCCAGACTCTTGACGAACATAAATCACGTTGATGGTGGAAGCATAAGGAAATAGACTGAGGAATCTAGGGCTAATTAGAAAAATGTGTTTTTAGTTCATACCAGTACTTTAAAAATCCTAAATCTAACTTTGTGTTTGTTATGGTTTGAACATCCTGCAGGAGGTGTCAACAGCCAGTTGCACAAAAAGCATTTCGCTCAACTGTTTGAATTTTAATTACTCAATTAAAAATTGCTTAATGATTAATTGCTTTTAATTTCAGCAAATACATTTCCGACCAGTGCTTACAATACATAAGAGTTAATTATAAAAGCACCATTTCTATTTAACTCCATTCAATTCTAAATTCTGAGAATTTAATTGGTACAGGCCATTCGATTTCACTTCAGTATGCCCCTGGGAAAATAATAATCCTTGCATTTGACATAGCGATTTTCACATCTTATCGACATCCCAAAGCGCTTCACAGAATATACTGCAAAGTGAATTGACTGTATATTTGTGGGCGAAATAGTTATTGATACAAACGTATATTACTGAATATTTCTGTTTTAAATACAATGCATGAAAATTCCTGTTTCAAATACAATGCTTGAAAATCCACATTTCATCCACAAATATACAGTCAATTCACTTTACAGTATAATCTGTGATGTGCTTTGAGACGTCTAGAAGACCTGAACAGAGCTATATCAAATGCAAGGATTATTATATGAACTAAGATTCAGGAGCATGTAAACTGTCACCTAATATGGTTGGAATTATCCTCTAATTCACTAGAAATTGTTCCCTGGTAATGGGCAGTAATTATAAATTATACAACACAATAAATAGCCTTGTGTGAAACGTACCAATGCAACACTGAAACTCTGTTTACTTGCTGATAGAATGATACAGATTACATCATAAAAGAAAGCCTTTCATACTAAAATCAGCCTCACTCATCACTGAAGCTAACTATTCTAATTACTATTGCATGGTCTTTCTCTGTGATCTTTTATATTCTCCCTCTCTTTTATCCAATTCCCTTTTTGATGTTTTGATCTCAGCCTCAATAGCCACTCTGTATTCTAATCTCTAGTCAACTTTTTACAGTGTCATGCAGAATAACAAAGTGCAGTACTGTACACTCTGAAATACCCAAGGGTTTAAAAATCTTCTGGATTTTAAATCCGTAGTAGACGTGTTCTCTTTAAACAGCACCAATTTTAATTTATACATGTGAATTTATACAGGACTATCTTACAGCTTCAGTTCGTTCATTATCATCAACAAAATTACACTTGTCGCCTTTCACTCCAAGGCGCTGGGCAGTCATTGTTTCAGTCATTGTTCATGTTTGTTCTTGTGATTGCTTTTTTTAAAAAAAACTTGTATGGGCCAAAATATGTTTATTTAACTTTGAGGCAACTCAGCTGGGAAACCATGTTCTGCTTGACATCCGAAGGTTTTTTTTGTAGAAGCGGAGATACTGTAATCTTATCTGTGTTTCAGTAATTGCTCTGAAGCATTTTTTTGGCAGAGCAGAGTCAGCAGTGGGGGGGGGGGGAAAGTGAACGCATGTACTTTGACCCAACCCTGGAGCAGAGCAAGTGAGATACATTGAACCAATATCCAGTGCAGGAGAGGGTGGTGGGGAGGGGGTGCTAAAAGGTGGCATGCATATGCCAAGGCACACTTCCAGTTTGCTTTGCTCAGTCGGGAGTCTTGACACATGGAAATCAATCACCACAGTAAGACTATCCAAACCACACAGTCTTCTATGTATTCCACCCACGCACATGGAAATTCCCAAGCTGGGATGGAATGCAGACTGTTTCCATGAAGGGATGCACTCTGTTATTATTTAATCCTGGAGAATATTAGGCTAACCAAGAGCCTCAGTTTGCAGGGACCCTAGACTGTGTGCGCTGGGGTAACCACTGGAGTTTAATCAGATAATACCACGTAAGCTCCAATTGAGAACACGGCCTGGCGAATGTCCCGCTGCCCATCCACTCGAACCCAACGTTTGGGGCTTTGACTTTGCGGGGTTACGTAAATGGAGCTGAGTGATGGGAAGAAGCCCTCTAGCCCTTCATTCCCCGCAATGGACGCCTGTGGTGTTCCGTTCCTCTCGCCTTCTTCTCCGCTGCGGTCAATCAATCCACTTTACAGTATGCCCCACGCAGCGCTTTGAGACGTCTCAACGCCCTGAATCAGGCACTCTATCCAATGCAAGGATTAGCATCATCATTATTATGATAATTAATAAATTCTACAGTAAGATTATTAAAGAGATAGAGAGCGACGCATGCGTACATTCAATTTAAGGCATGAGCCGCCACGCATGCGTGCGTGGAGGCAACCGTCCAGCACCAAGCCAGCGGGTGCGCATGCGTACTCCGGGTGAGGCGGTGCAGGGCAGGTCCCGGGCGGACGAGTTATTATTTTCCGCCGGGAGTCAGACGGGAGGCCTCGCCGCTGCTGGTGTGTCGATGTCAACCTCGGGAGGAGGAGAAGGAGGAAAAGGAGGCGGCGGAGAAGAAGGCGAGAGGAACGGAACACCACAGGCGACCATTTTCCTACCGACCGGTGGCTGCCACTTGTGGCGAGTGAGCGAGGAGGAGGAGAGAGTGTCGAGCTACTTAAACGACCGACCGACCGACTGAGGGGCTAGAAGGTTCTGGGTGCTTCTCACTGACCCACGGCGGGAAGGAGGAGTGGTGGTGGTGGTGGTGGGGAAAGGATGTTGTGTGTATGGAGCGCCCCGACTGCCCCAACCCAGCCTTAGTTAGTGTCCCGGAGGGCGACTGAAGCGGGAGTAGGTAACCCACACCCTTCCCCCCCCCCCCACCCCCACTCGCCCGCGGCCTCTTGACTTTCTACCCTCCCCTCACACATACCGCGGGTCGTCGTCCCCGCCATGAAGAAAAACCAAGAGGACTACCCGAGAACGTCGGACGAAACGGCCAGCCTGCGGGGCACCAGCCATAGCCTGGACGAGCTGGGCACCGGCCCCCCCGAGGAGGTCAGCTCGGTGGGCTCCGACTCTGAGGTGAACGGCTTCAGCAACGGGGAGCAGAAGATCGACAAGTACGGCTTTATCGGAGGGGCGCAGTACACTGGCGAGACGTGAGTAACCCTGTAATGTCGGGTACCAAGGCTCCCCTCCCAAGAGTTTGTTCTTTTTCTTTTGTCCCACCCCTTCTCACAGCTTGAGCCTGAGCGACAGAAGAGAGATAAATCACGGCTACACTACTTCAGTACAAACTGCATGTCCTAAATTGTTTTCTTATCTGTATACAATCTGGCATTTTTCTCTCTCCCTCTCTTGCCTTTATCAAACTATGTCCTTTGAGTCCCTCGCTGCGGTAGTCTTCAAGTAAATTAATGGGAGCTTTGCGGCTTCTGTCTACTTTAATAATGTTTTCATTTGATACAGCTCCTTATCACGGTTTCAAGACCTTTTTAGGGGTCAAAAAGCATCTTATATATTATTATAAGATAATATTCTGTAGCTCAGTGGTCAGAGCACCCGCTTTTAGAAGCGTGAGACCTGTGTTCGAATCCAGGCAGATCAGGGCGAAACCTTGGGCAAGTTTCCTTACTCCACACACACGTCTAATAATAATCTGTCCAAAAAAAAATCCAGTAACAAAATTGGTCATTTCAATCCACGACTGTTTGTGGGACACTGCTGTTTGCGATTGGCTGCCGCATTTCGCCCACAAATATACAGTCAATTCACTTTACAGTATATTATGTGAAGCGCTTTAAGACGTTGATAAGATGTTCAAAACGCTATATCAAATTGCAAGGATTTGTATTATATATAATAACACTCCTTGCATTTCATATAGCACTATTCACGTCTTCTAGATGTCTTAAAGCGCTTCATAGAATATACTGTAAAGTGAATTGACTGTACATTTGTGGGCAAAACGCAGCAGCCAGTTGTGCAAAACAATTCATGGATTGAAATGACCAATTTATTATAACTTTTTGAGGGATTATTATTGGGTATGTGGATTAAGGAAACTAGCCCAAGGTTTTGCCTTGCCTGGATTCAAACACAGGTCTCAAGGCGAGTGCTCTAAACATTGAGCTACAGGACTCCCATCTTGCTGCACCTGAACTTGTACTAGCCACATTGTGTAACTGAGCCAGGTTGGCAGGTCCAAAAAAGTTTGTCAAATGACTAATGCTATTTTCATTGAAAGCATTAAGAGTGTTTTAAAGACAGATACACCCCTGATGAAAATGAAACCCAATTTTATGGAATGGAAGTAACTGGCTGTATCTAGCTGGTTGGGTTTGAAAATCAGATTAATGTTACAATGTAATCAGAAAGTGAGATTCTGAACTGTTTCAGATGGTGGTTCAGGTGATCTTCATGGGAAGGTTATACCAGGAGGTCAGTAGAAATATTTTCATGATCTCACCACTGTTTTTATTGATGACACTAAGAGGAAGTTAGTAAGGCCTGTGCTGAATACTTCACTTGAAGTCTTAGTAAAATAAGGTTGGGTCTTCTCTCAGGAAAGTTTTATCTATTTTTAAAAAATGGCCAGGAATGAACTGCATTTCTATTATAATTTAACCCCACCCTAACTCGCAAAAAAATATTTTGCCCATTAGTTTCGGTGACTTCAAGCGTGAAAATTAAACGTTTGTTTTTCAGTGGATTAAAATATGTAGCCACCTGAAAATAAACTAGACAAATTATTTTTCACATTTTTAAAGTGGATGATTGCATCAGTAAATTATTCTTACCATTAAGCAATTCATTTAGCAAATCATGGTGCACTTTAACAATGTTAAGAAACTGGAGCAAAATAAACTAGTTTCTTATGTAATGAGACTATCGGGGAGACTTATTCTGCATATTGGAGCCTACTAAATAGTTCATAAATGAGTCCGTTAATTTGAAACATGACTTTTCACTCAGCGTTTCACTCTTGATTTGGAAAAATGTGGTTTCCCTTCTCGTCCCCTAACCTCTTTGACGGTGAGTGTCATTATTTAGAGAGTGAGTAGGCAGGTGTCTGAAACTCTAGACTTTTATCAATGTCGATGTTGAACATGACTAAGAACACTATGAACCTTTATATTGCCATTGTGATCTGGAAAACTATTGATCACTGCATAAGAGGCAGTTGCAGTGAAGGGCAAAATGTTTAATCCAGCTTCAGGGATTAGTTGTATTTCCACTTAGCAAGGCTCATTCTTTACCTCAGTACAATAAATAAACTGCCAGGTATATTGTATACAATGTGAATACCTTTCGACTATTTGAAAATGTAAAGCAACTGAAGATATTTCTAAAATTAGCTGAACTAAATGTCAATGAGCAGGATAAAACAGCCTGAGATTGAACCTGTGTTGAAGATCTAAAATGTTACGGGGAAAGAAGCAGGAATATGGGATTGAAATAAATCTCTTGGATGGGGAGGTCCTTGTGTGATCAATTTACTAGGCTTTTAAGTAGTGAGTTCAAGAAGATGAGCTTCTCCCTTCATAAAAGCTGTCATCTTGATTCCTACCACAGGCTGACAAAACTGACATTTAGATTTTTGCAAAACTAGCAGAAGGATGGAGTATCAGCAGCAACAGATCCTGTTCACAGAACGTGGAGTTTACAGAACCTGGTGGAAGAAAGGAAAGTGTAATTTCAGGATATTTGGGAAACCATTACAGTAACAGTAAATCTGTGTTCTTTGAAGGCCTAGTCTGACTGTTGGAAAATGGGGCAAACTCCCATCAGCATAGGCAATTTGAAGTACAAGCATAGTATTGTGCTTCAATTATGACACCCCTTCCTTTCCAAAAGACAACTAAGATGTTCACAATCCTAGCACAGGCTCAAAAAGCTCAGAATTACTCAGGCCCATGAGTATTGGTAATATTAGTCATCCATTTGCTGTATACATTTCTACCCATAGCACTCTACTTTTGATGGGAAAACGCATATTTAGACAGTTTGCTCTCTATTGTTGGGTCTCTGTCAATGCTTCTCTTCAGGAGTGCATGGGGCTGCTCTGGAGTGGCAACACAGACTGTATTTTATGCCTGAGAAATTTAACTGTTACTGAAAATGTAATTAATAAGGTTGCAATATCTTGCCATTGGGAGTACGTGTTGAAAATTGATGACTGGCTTCTGAGTTTGATGTGCTATAAGTAGACATTGCCATTTCACCAGTGGGTGGGTGCATTACAAGGAGGAATTGATATCCCTGTATTTTAAAGTGATTAAGTTATTCAAACGTTTATGATTTTTGTTTCTGGAACTTGAATTGTCACACATTAGTTAAATGAGAGCTAGTGGGGCTGTTTCACACATTTGTAAGCCCAAGTGGCATTTGCTGACGTTTCGCATCGTTTTCAGTTTGTAAAAGATCGAATCTGATAAATGAACTGATAAATAAATTGAACTGAAACTTTCGCCTGCCACACAAATGAATATTGTTTCTCTATTTACTTCCTCTTTGCAATATTTAGTTCCTTCAGTACAAAACAAAAAATAATCCAGTGGACTGGAACTCTGTGCTCTGTTGTATTTGTTTGAGAACAATTGTAGAAACATCTAGGTCCTGTTTTTCAGAATTTGGCATGGTTATAGCAGTATCTGACAGGTATTGAGGTTTTCTGGAGTTTGATTAGAGAGTGAATCGAGAAGCATTTGCTTCCTCATTCTGCATTGTGCTTATTCACTGGAAGCTCTAAACATTACTTTGCATGAAAGCTCAAGTCGAATGATAGAAAGATGACTTTAAAGTCATCAAATATTTTACAATAATGCAAGGCAATGAGGCAAGACTTTTATTATAGAATTGTATTGTTGTTTTAATTGGAATTGGAAGTCTCTCTAAATGTTAATCTCTCATTGATAAAGGGTGATGGCTTGTGTTTCAATTCAGAAGCTGATGATTGCATTTTTGGTCAGCCAGATGTGAGGAATTTTTTTAATGGTTTGTGGCATATGAGGAAGCCATCACCATACTTGATAATATCTACACAAAACTGAGTGCCACATATTCGTTACCACCTACACATGGTAATTGTAGGGATCTAAATTAAGTTACTGAGAATGGTTGTAACTATCGAGTCTGAAATTGCTCAGTTTGACACAGACTCTTTTTCATACACGGTTCTAAACCATCTTTTACTGTAATTTATTAAAAGATTTGTGAGATCAAATCTTGCTTGTTACATTCTATTGCGGTCAAAGTAAGTTACTTAAAAAATAATTTTTTTTTTGAGAGAAAACATTTATTTGGAATTTTTTGATTTGCCACATTCACATCTCTCCTGATTAGAGGTCACTGGATTTCATGTTATAATCAAAACCACAGACCCTGTGGTTTTGAATGCCCCTCTGTGTGCAACGATTAACTGACATTGAACCATTGTAAATTGTATGTATTGTTTTTCCTCTTTTGTGAACTAGCCATGTGGAAATTGCTAGCAGTAAATTTCCTATATTAAAAAAAAGACAAGTACAAAATGTCAATAAACCCTGAGTGATGTGGTTGCCCTCTTATATTTTTTATTTTAATGGGAGATTAACAACTAGTTGGCTACATCATTCATATCATATAGAATCTGCACCACTGTATGCTCATTTACACCTTTGATAATTTTGCTGCTATACATTTTAGCGGGGAAGAGGTGTAGAAAACCGATGTTAGACTTTACAGAAGTGTATGCAATATTTCACACAATCCAGCCCGCAAATTTCTTATTTGAGAAGCTTCTGATCTGGATGTCTCTTTTCAGTAGTTGGCAAAACATTGCCGAAAATGATGGTTAGCAATCCGCGTACTTTGTTTTTCTACCAGTCATTAACCATCAACATATATCTTGTTTTAAAGCAGATATATCCTCTGCTAAATTTGCAGTTTATTACAGACCAGTGAGATTGACTACAGTATGAATGATGCAAACCATACCTTCATTTGGCATACAGCGAATGAATACGGTCCATGTAACATGTAATGTTACTTGTCAAAGTTGTGTACTGCCTCACTTGGTGTGAAATTCAGATGCTTTGACTCAAAATGTTTTATTTGTGGCTATGTTACAGAGTCATAACACATTCTGGTTTATCCATGTTATTCAATTTCATTACATTTGCAATAATTCTTTAAATTTGTCTGGCAGTGATGTTGCAACATTAGCGTGAAGTGTTGTACGTTAAATTGCACCTGAGCTTTTCACTTTGCCCTGACAAAGTATATTGGCAATATTGTATATTGGCAGCTCAACAAATCTCCATTTCACTTTTTTTCACTTGTGCATAATAATAATCCTTGCATTTGATAAAGCATTTTAGCACACCTTCGAAGCATCACAAAGCACTTCACAGAATATACAGTAAAGTGAATTGACTATGGTTTTTCCGAGTACTGAATGTAAGCAACTGTTGAGTTAGAAAATGAAAATTTTTAGCAGTGTTTAATAATGGCTTTTATAAGTGAATATCTATTGATTCTTGCTTCTAGGCAACATGAAGTACCCCCTGAGGTGTTGAGACAAAGGGAGTCGAAATGGCTGGATATGTTGAGCAACTGGGATAAATGGATGGCAAAAAAACATAAGAAGGTAAGATTACATAAACAAACACACACACAAGCACTAGCAGTTAATGAGGAGGCTTGGCCAATTTTTTTATTCTAAGATTTTTATGTATTCAGTTATCCTTGATGTGTTTGAGATGCTGTCCGGCGTGGAGGGCGCTATATAAATCGTTGTTGTTGTTGTGGTAAATGAAATCTTAACCAACATTTCAAATGTTAATATCCTAAAAAAATGGGTGTGCCGCAGTGTAGTCTGTGGTGTATTCAGGATGATGTTTCCTGGGTTTTTTGGTTTATTGTGTCTACCATCGTAGTGGCTGTGCTTTCAGCCACTACACTTCAAGATTTTGGAGCATTCTCCCCCAATCACTGCACCTCGCCCTATTTTCCCCTCTTTTACGTCATGACTGAAGGCCTTCCTTTTTGACTCAGTGTCGTGCTCCGAGAGTCATCCCCACGTGAAGATGCTGTGCAACTATGCATGTTTAATATCGAGCCACATGAAGGACAGAAAATGGTGCCCCAAACGCAGTATTTTTTTTACAAAAGCTAGCAACCAAAATGAGTAACTAAAAAACGTTTAATGTTGAATAATTGGCCTCCAATAACAATTGGAAAGTTGAGCATTATTTGTAACAGATGTGTAACTAGGTCAGAGTTTTTGATTTTGTTTCTGTGCTAATCAGCAGCACTAAAAAAAAAGAAACAATTCCCAATGTTAAAAGTCTTTCATGCAATTTATAAAAAGATTTCAATTGCAGTGTTAAGCAGCTAAACTTGGGACTTCCCCGTGATGTGAAAGGTGCTATGCTATACAAGTGTAATTTTGTAGTTGTTGTAAATTTGCTCGAGACTTTATTTGGCTTTTACAGATTGATCCAAATCTTAAATTGACTCCTCTAGAAATTTATAGAATGGGGGTTTAGATGATGACCCAATTGTCAGAATAATGGTGATGTACACGTCTAATAGACTCCACAGTGGATGTCTGTCAATGATTAGACTTGGAGGGTAAGTGGTGGAGAGAGGAATGGAAAAGATTTAGTCATCTGTTCTCAGTACATCACAAGGCCTCATTAAACATCCATTCACTGTACATCAGTAGAATGTTTGAATGAACTATTGATGGTCATTCAAGACAGAAGGAATGGTCACTCGGTTCAGGTAGCAAAGCATTGCCGCACATGGAATTTTTCCTCAACTTCAGCTCTTAAGTGATGAGGAGAGGATCAAAGCATTTATAAACATTCAACCAAAAAAATAATTTGTGAATACTATATGAACATACTATGTTTTTGAAGGCTGTAAATATCTTAATGAGAGGATTAGTAAGCCATTACTAATGCTACAAACAGCTATAATAAATGGCCATGTGAATCTGATGTTATTTTTGCAATCAATTCAGACTAAATCATTTGAAACTATTGTTTTGGAAAACAAAAGTGTTCCTAAACTGTGATGTCAGTTTGCTTGAAGCAATCACAATTATAACTTTTCGCCATCCCCCAACCCCTTAACTATGTTTATAAATTGGCTTGCAGAGTAAATGGTATCTGTATAATGACTGAATAGCATAATGCTGGTTCCTTTTCTTTGTTAGAATTTCACGCTTTTGCATAGAAATAATCTTTGGGAACTATTTCCTGTTAATTAGTTGATGTGAATCTCTGGGTAAATTGCCCTGTACATTTGGGCCTTAACTACATTTATACAGTGTACAGCTAAATTCAAACAAGCTTAACAGGACATGCTTGGTAAATAGCTTTCCTTCCTGAGTCATTGTTCAGTCATGGAGAACACAATGAAGAATTAATCTGATCTGTGCCTTAATTTCTGTGCAGAGCAAATTGGTCAAAGAAAATTCTTGTGAAAAATGTGTTCCAATGACACCCAAAAGGTAGTCCTACAAACTCTTACAACCCCCATGTACACTGTATGCTATATTTATAATATTTTAATAATAATCCTTGTCTTATTACATTGTCGAAACATCTAAAAGCACTTCACAGATTATATTGTAAAGTGAATTGACTATATTTTGTGGGTGAATCGCGGCAGCTAATTGCACAGAGTCATGTACCACAAACAGCCATGGATTGTGTGACCAATTTTATTTGTACCACCCGATGGGCACATTAATGTTTAGAGAGGAAAAGAGTGCTGCGGTAGGTGAAGAAAATGTATGACCCCAAATTGTACAGCAAAATCCATTAAAATATCTGAAAATATTCAACCTGCAGATCCACGTTATAATAATAATCCTTGCATTTGATATAGCGCTTTTCTTGTCTTCTAGACATCTCAAAGCGCTTCACAGAATATACTGTAAAGTGAATTGACTGTATACAAGAAAGTAAGTTTCCCAAGGCTGCATTCTGCATGCAGTAAAGCAAGGCTTAACTGACAGATTACAATTCAATGGTTTAAGAGTTACGTTTTTATCTTTTAACTATCTCCCTCTGAGGCAGAATTGTCGTGTTTCTGGTAGCTGTTTCCATGTAATGTATAATGTCTCAGAATGCAGCTTTGCAGTTTGGTTCTGAAAAATCAAAGTTTTCAAATACTTTCTTTTGAAAGCTGAAACGTTCAGATAATCTATGGTGTCATGCAGCTCTAAGGCTCTGGCAATGTCAGGGCTCAAAGTTTATCTAATCAGTGAAACTGGAGTTCATTCTGGGCATATTTGAGTGTAGAGTAGAATTGCTGCACGTTCCCAGGCAAATAAAAGATCTGCCTGGGAATGGTACAGTGGCTAGACATGTGAAACAAAATAGTTTTTTTTGCAAAGAATAGGATGTTTCTTAAAACAAACCAAATATGAATTGATCTGCTGTTCAGCACATATCGTTAAAAAAAAATCTGGCTCTGTGGGTGTGTGGTGGGGATGGGTGGTTGTGTGCGGTGTACAAATGAGGTCTACTTGCTTTCAGTTGTTAGCATTGTCCGGTGAAGAGCTTTCGAATATCGAAGTTTAGGACCCGTCTCTCTGTTTAATTTTGCAATGTTATACTGGACTAAAATGGCAAGCTTTGGATGTTTCATTATGTCAGTGCTTTGGGTGTGTTTAATTTGCAAAGGAGGGGAGCAGGGGGTTAAATATTGCAGCTGGAGCTGGTAAGAACCCGTAGGAAAAAACATTTAGCAGTTGTGTAGCCCAGAAGAGAGAGAGGGAGAGATAAACTATTTTCCGTGGTCATTACACCATGTTCTATTTGAATCTAAAAGACTTTCACTTCCTCCAAATATAGATTAGAAAGATGTGTTGAACCCATCAAGTTGTGGCTTCTCTTGGGGGAATAGCAGATATATGAACAATTCTCCAAGGTTCACTCCTGAAGCATTTACTGTATATCTCATCAGCATTTGCATCCATCCAGTACCTTGCCCTAATTATGGTTCATAGATGCCTAGCCACTGAGTATTAGGATGTTGGTACGTGGGAGATTTTGGAGAGCAACAATGTTCTCACCAGACACCCACATGCCGACTTTTAGAGAAAGGCACTGGGTAGCTTTTGTATGTTTCATGTTTTTCCATCATTTCTTGTAACTGACTAACAAATTTCCACGAGTAGAATTCTTATTCCTCCAGTTTTGGAGTTTGCACAGCCTTTTGTGTGCTCCAAGGGAGGATTTACGATCTCTAGCCTAATTTGCCATAAAACACACAAAATTCACATAAATGAAAGCAAAGATGCTTTAAATTTTGAGTATAATGGTTTAGAAGTTTGAATGCATTTGAGGCCTGGTCAGACTAGGACATGAAATATGTTAAACAAAGCAAATAGTTCAGATTCCTTTACTGTGATACTTGTCCCTCAATGAAATAGATAGTACTGTATGTTTTGGAAATATTTTAGCACAGCCATTGACATACAACTTAAAGCTCAGGGGTTGTACAGATACATTAAAATAGCCTAAAAACTATACAACTACCCATAAATAAAAATGTGTATTGTTTGTGCAAATTCACAATGTACAAACAGGCTGCTGCTGATCCAGACTAAGGAATATCCAATTTCGGAAAGCCATAATTTGAGATAAATGCTTGCTTACGGTTTGGGATGATTCAAGTTTTCACCCCTGCTATTAACTTCTGCATACCACTTATTCAATTATGTAATAAGAAACATGAATATAATTCTTCAGTTACTATAGTTTAATGTTTTGTTTGTTTAATGATGTGTACTGGGCAGTTACTGGACACGTTTCATAACTAAGTAACTCAAAATAACAGGATGTCTGGTTTTGTTAATCCTTGGTAATTGTTTAAATTGACAATTCAGGCATAAATCGTGTTTTATCTACATATAGTGCAGTTTGTCATTCTGTTCATGTTGAGTCTGAATTCCAATGGTTTTATCAGCATAATGCCTTGTACAAATAACTGTATTTGCCTTGTCTCTTCTCTTGTGTTTCCATTAGCAAAGAGACAAGGGATAACATGAGCTACAGAGCTTCCCATGCCAGTTATCGGTACTGCTTGCTTGCATGCTTGTATGTGGTGGGAGAAAGGGACCGGAGACAGGAAAGAGTGGGCAGACATTTTGCAAGAAGCCCTTCTACTACTTGCCAAAATCAATCATTGACTCCATTTATGGAGAAGTCTATGTTTAGAATTCTCTTCTAGCTCAAGGATTTGATGGTTAGTCAATAGCAATTAGTCATTGTTTTGAACAAAGAATATTAATGAATAAAATCTAACCTGCTATTGGTATCTCGCCCAATTAGCTACTTGTTTTCTAAAACAGTTGTGTTAAAATATGGATACAGTTTAGTCAATTGGGTGTTCTTGCAATTACCATTGTTTTTGAACCAGAGTGATATACAAAACACTCCTTATATTGTTTCACAGCATCTTACAACTATGGTAAGCACTTGAAGAAGTGTTACTAGTTTTGAAATTTGTGTTGGATTGCCTGCAAGGTGCGAGAACTATGGTTTGGTTTCTCTGATTGATAACTTTTGAATGTCACAATTTGAAATTGATTGGAAATGCTCAGCACAACAACAAAATGCTGAGTACAACAAAAACTCATGGTGGAGGAATACCAATGATATTTGTGTACCCTTATATAGTGCCTTTTGGGATAACTGCAAGTTGTTGTTGACATTTCAGTATTCTTAATTTAAGATGTAGAAAGAGATGAATTGTGTTTTGGAGGAAAATGGGGTATATAGGGATATGGCAAAAATAGGATTAGAAAGATGTGATGTGATAAAATGGCGCACACCTCCTAGTGCCCTAAACATTTTTTAATTGGACATTCATTTACATGATGGGGAAATCGGTGGAGAATTTAGATGCTTGTGGTAAAGTTAGAAATCAAAGCATTTGTCTGTCTCGTTTTTATCTGGGTAAAGTACTTTGACAGAATACTAATCTGATGCTTGGTTTTGCAGTTGAAACAAAACTCTACGATGATTATCAGTTATGAAAAATAAGTTGCTTTATCATCAAATTATTTTCCCTTGCATGTGGTGAAAACCAGCTGCAGCTACTCTTATTTTTATATAGCCACAAACGCTGCCTTTATGGGATTCTTGTTCATGTGCGCTTTATAGCTCAAAGTACAGTAATTCAAAACAGATTTCTTGTGTTTTTTTTAAATTATGCATGTAGGATAAATAGCAGCAAAGGGCAGATATTTCCATGCCTTGTTCCAAGATTCGAGTTTAACCAGAAGGAATGTCCTCCTCGTGTTTTCCTTGTCTTTTTTTTCTCGTTTGTTTCTTCACCCCATCTGATGGAGATACTAGAGTGCAGAGTGTCTATCCTAGGTGGACATTTTGTTATCTACTTAGATATATCAGTTCCAGCTCATTTTCCCCCACAGTGCTTATACACTCAACTTTGTTTGCAGCTTGCAGCATTCACATTTATTCAGTTCCTTTCAGATTATAGGTGTTATCTCATATATCCCTTTTCCTTTTCAGGGAGTCCTTTTTTTCAAAAAAAGCCACTTAGTCCATTGAACTTGCAATCATATTAGAAAAATCTGTCTTAATAATTCTGTATATCTTGGACATTATTTTTAATGTTGGACATTTACGTAGAAGGTAAAATTGAAGTTCTGATGAGCTTTATTCAGTATGAACTATTGCATCATTTGTTTCCGTGACCTAGGCGAAGCTCCGATGTCAGAAAGGAATTCCCCCCTCACTCCGCGGCAGAGCTTGGCAATATTTGTCAGGAAGCAAAGTGAAAATGGAACAAAATTACGGGAAATTTGAAGTGAGTATTAACCAAAATCAAGCATTGCTTGCTATTTTCTCCTGTCAACTATAGAAAATCTGAATCGATGGTTCCTTCACTGTCCCGTTTTCAATCTGAACACAACAACTTGCATGTATATAGCGCCACTCATGCAAGGTAGATCCCAGAGCACTTAACCCCACAATATAAAAAGAAGGGTTTGGTTAAAGTAGATTTGAATATACAGCAACCAACTAAGTATTGTCTAATTTGAAATGCAGTGACCTTGTTGCTGAGAGAGTAAGCATATTGCTGTCAAGGATGCTATTTGCCCCCCCCAAATTATCTATGAAATTGGAAATGTTGCTGTTCCAAGCAATAATCCTATCAAATTTCTTGCTGCTTTCTGTTAGGAGTTGGATCGATTGCCTGGTGATCCAGCATGGCTCGACGTAATAGAAAGAGATCTGCATCGGCAATTTCCTTTTCATGAGATGTTTGTTGCTAGAGGAGGTCACGGGTAAGTTGGTTATTAAAGGCAAGATAATATCTAATAATATATATAAAAGTGTACAGAATTTATCAAAGGGATGCACACATGTGTTCAATTATTAAAAGTGAGTATTTATTTTCTTTCAGGCAACAAGATCTTTACCGAGTTTTAAAAGCATACACAATTTACAGGCCAGAGGAGGGTTACTGTCAAGCTCAGGCCCCAGTGGCTGCTGTCCTCCTAATGCACATGCCTGCGGAGGTAACCAAACCAACTTTTTCTATGTTTGAAATCAATCCCGTCTTAATTGGAGAAAATGTTGCTTTCCATCATGATTTTTACTTGCATGGTTATGGATATGTGCCATATTTTTCACTGTATTTTGCTCAGTTGCTGTCTTTGAACGTTGCTTGCCAAACCAGTCCAATTAATAACCATTTTGATTTCATGTTCTGTCTCCTAGCAAGCCTTTTGGTGTCTGGTCCAGATCTGTGAAAAATACCTACCAGGATATTACAGTGCTGGGCTGGTGAGTTTTAAAGCAGTTTTAACTAGTGGGAACTCTTTGCCATACATGCTGTTGATTGTAGGTTAGATTACTCATTGTGATGGCATACAGCAAGCTCTAATAACTTAGGCTGTGCTCGCGACTGTTTTTGAGTGTCTCGGTGATGTGGTCCATGACGTAATGTACCCAGAAACCATTAATGGACAGCAGCTGTTTATTGCTCTTGCTTCCAACGCAGGTCGGAATTTAGTGTATATCATCCAACCACCATATAATGGGGTAAACTTGCACGGAATGTAACTTTATGCACTACCTTATACTGCTAGGAATGGAAGATGTGGTTTCTGCCGATCTCTTTGATACAGCACATACATAAAGGATCTGCAAAGCTTTTATTCTGTGTTCAACATGTCCCGAATCATACCATTGCCCTTTTCTGTTTCAAGCTGCATCCTTGAAAGCAACAAAAAGAATTGAAGAAATGTCATTTAGTTCATTTGAACCGTTCTTTCCAACACACTTTACAACCTTGTACCCCACAGGATAGAATTCAACCTTTAAACTTTCACTTTCAAAGACACTGAGATATTGTACATTTTTTGCACTCTTCCGTACTGATTCACTATTCTGGTTAGACCTGATCCTTGAAGGGGCTGGCTGCTAAACACAGTTGTCTTTATCTCCTGGATTGGCAGCTGCTCGGCTTCACTCTGCTTTCCTTAGGGAACTTGGTTTCCTTTCACTTGCAGACAGAAGTGCCATTCTCGGATTTTGCCAGACATTTCATTCAGAGTAAAGGAAGTACATTATGTCAAAATGACATTGTGTGGGAATCTCGTGTGAGGGTCTGATAACTGCTTGGATTGCAACATAATTATTCAGTGGGAATGTTTTAATTTTAAAAAAATTGCTTGCCTGAGTACCTCTATCGGATATTCTATATCTATGTCCTTGCTAATTTTACGAAGACTGATTCAATAGTTTTATTTAATAATATCTTACAATATATGTAGTCAGTTACTGTCTTTGCTCCAGAAGGACGTTGTGCAAGTCACTGTCATGCGCTCAAGGTTGTGAACTATATACACTATAAACAATTTGTAATGTCTGTTTTCAGTCATTCTAACCCCTACTCTCTGGATCTCTCTTCCATGACGCCATTTATTTCACTGCCTGAAATGCTGGTGGAAGCAGATTCAATAATAACATTCAAACGGGTATTGGGTATACACTTGAAAAGAAAAAAAATTGCAAGGTGACAGGGAAAGAGTGGGGGAGTGGGACTAGTTAGATAGCTCTTTTAAAGCACAATCACGGAGGGCCGAACGGCCTCTTTAAGATTCCATGAAATTCCCCTGCCTTGCATTCTGTTCGTCTTCAAAACCCCTTTCAAAATCTTTGCAGTGCCTTCAGCCGCTTCTTATTCTAGGTTCTCAGGAATGTTTGTATAAGTTTTGTTTTTGTCTTTGTTCAGGAAGCAATCCAGTTGGACGGGGAAATTCTTTTTGCCTTACTCCGTAAGGTTTCACCAGTGGCACATAAGCACCTTAACAAGTACAAAATTGACTCTATTCTCTACATGACCGAGTGGTTCATGTGTGCGTTTTCAAGGACCTTACCTTGGGTGTCAGTGCTGAGAGTGTGGGACATGTTCTTCTGTGAAGGTACGTCATTGAAGTTCTAGTGATTTATATGTGGAGAACAATTCTTTGAAAGCATCAATCTTCAAGTTAAAAATAGATTTAAAGCAGCAGATATAATCAGTGAATTGGTCATTTTGGTATATTCAGTGGGCATGATGCCAATCCCATAAATTTGGGGTTATTGTTTAGCGTTTATGCTTGGCTGAGTAAAAGACAGGGAAGCTCTTAACAATAACAATATTATATTTGTATAGTGCCTTTCACGTTGGGAGGATATCTCAAGGTGCTGGACAGTCAGTGTTTCAGACTCAAGCTGTGATCGGGGTGGGTGGAGTGAAAGGAAGCATGTGGAGTGATCAATGGATTGTCAAAGATGAGGGTCTTGAGGTGGGACTTGAAGGAGCCTAGGGAAGGGACTAGGTGGAGGGTTTGTAGGATGGAATTCCAGAGATTGGGGACTAAGTGTCTGAAGGCTCACCCGCCGATTTTGGGTCAGGGGATATCGAGCAGGCCGGAGCTCACTGAGCGGAGGGAGCGCGCAAGTTGGTAGGGGGGGGTTAGGAGATTGCAGAGATAGGGTGGAGCAAGGACATGGAGGGATTTGAAGGTGAGGACCAGGATCTTGAATTGAATCCTCTGGGTGATAGGGAGCCAATGGAGTCAGGCGAGAAAGTGGGGGGATGGAATGACGGAGTGTGGTGCAGTAGAGGAAGCGGGCTGCAGGGTTGTGGATGATGTGCAGCCTAAGGAGGGAGGAATTGGGAAGGCTGACAAGCAGGGGGTTGGCATAATTGTGCTTGGACATGATGTTGGCATGTATGAGTGTTTCAGCGGCCTAAGGGGTAAGGTAGTGCCGGATTCGGGCAATGTTGTGGAGTTGAGGGAAGGCAAAGAGGGTCTTGACTTGGATGACGGGGAGGAAAGACAGTTGAGGATCGCACAAGACACCTACGTTCCTGACTGGCTTGGTGAGCTGGAGTCTGCAACCGTGGAGGTTGATGCTGCTAGTTCCTGAGTTGTGAAGGCACTGGCACGAGCCAATCAGGAAGGCCTTGGTCTTGTTGACATTCAAATTTCATGGCTAATAATTGTTGCATTTAATGCATCGCCTTTCATGTTGGGCGTTTCCTGCAAAGTGGGGTGACTGCCTATATATCATGGGTTAGGTGTTATTTTAAACTGTTTAGCCACTCAGAAAGCATTGGGCCTAGCTAATAGAGAGCTCAGTTTCTGGATGTCAGTAGGTAAAGGGAACTAAAATTTTATTTACAATATGAACTCAGCCACACGGAGCCTTGTATCTGCTTCAGGGAATGAGCACTCCTGCAGGTTGAAGCAAGGGTCTTGTTGCAGGTGCACCCAATAACCTGACCAGGAATTGTTTTATCAGGAGAAGGTTGTTTCCAGAATGCTGTTCAAATCAGGGCCTCCCATTTTATGATGCTATTGAGCAATCAGCTGGGGAAACTGGTTAGCAGCAGAGCAGCAAGTGAACAGATATTTGACAAAATATTTGCGGCATTAAATTCTAAACAATGTAATGCTATTGTATTGTAACCTTGAAAAAAAAAACTTCCTTAACCATATGACTGTTGTTCTTTGAAGAAAAATTCAATGGCATGGATCTTTACACTTTCACCTCCTAATTTATGATTTGTTCGTTTTTCAGTTACGGATGCAGAAATTGTACAGTGGAATTTATTTTTATTTCCTGATTGCAACAGCAACAGATTGTAGGGTTAAAAGCAAAGCTGTTTGGCTTCATAGTTGTGCAATGTTTGGCTTTTATCAACTGTTTACTGTTAATGAGATCTTGCTGGTGAAAATTTACTGCCACGTTTGTCTGCAAAACAGTAGCTATGCTTCAAAGTGACTCGTGTGATGTGCTTTGAGGTGTTTCCAAATAAGGTGCTAGAATAGCTGCGTTTAAAATATCTTCAGACCTGGTCAGAAATCTGCATTTTTCTCTGCTTCCAGTTATTAGAGTGGCACCAGATGCTGGCTGTTTTCACACTAATTCTTTTTTTTCTTTCTCTGTATACCAAGGAGTAAAAGTGATATTCCGGGTTGGTCTTGTACTCCTTAAATATATGCTGGGCTCACCAGACAAGCTGAAGAATTGCAAAGGCCAGTACGAGACGATGGAAAAGCTGCGTAGCATTGACTCCAGATATATGGAAGAGCGTTTTCTTGTCCTAGAGGTATGAATATGATCCAGGTACTATGTTGATCTTGATAAACTGGATGTCAGGACTCCCCAAAAAAGTTGAAACTTCTTTTCACCCACACAATACGTTGGTTCGCTTTGAAGTTCTGTCAAGGTATTTGAGGCGTCTCAAAGGTATGATAAGGTGCTGGATTAAATGCAAGGATTGCTATCATTACAAGCACTCTTGTAATCCATGCAGAAATGAATGAAGATTCCCAGATAGTCTGAGCCTTTCATGTTGGGAGGACCCTTCTTCCCTTCCCCCACACCCTTCTCAGCCTCCTCTACCTTCAACTCACATTCCCAGTTGTGAAGTTGTAATTTTTTGTTCGTTCCCAGAACCGTTGTTTTACAAACAGACCATACACCGTGGATAAGAAAATGTAAAGTTTATTTGCTATAGCAAGAGCTGATTCTCAGAGGTCAACAGTCAAAAGAATGAGCTGCCGGTGGTCAGTTAATGCAGCCTTTTTATACATGAGAAAAAGGCAGGGGTTTACAGTACACACAAAGGCAATTACAGAAACATTGTCAATCACATGGTTCCAACAACTATTCGAATGGTGACATCACTCAATCCATGTCTCTCTAACAAGGTGAAATGTTAAAAACAAGCTTATCTCCAGATGGTGTCTAGTTTAGACAATGTCAAGGTTTGCAGGAGTTACTGTTTTCTGCCCTGTGAAATACTCAGATAATGATGCGACTGGCATTGTGCCAAGTCTGCGTTTCTCAGGACTTGTTTTTTATGTTTAATTGGGTTAATAGTATAGAAGTTACATCTAGGCATAAATGGCTAAATTTTACAATTTCACACAGTCAGTTGTGTGAAGCACTTTTGGATGACTTCCCTTGCGACAAAGGGGGTTGGTGTAAATGTGAATTGCTGTTGAATACAGTGTGATGAGCATTGTCATTGGTGATGCTGAGGAAATGCGGCAAATATATCTGATTTTAAAGAACCGGAACGCCTACTGTTATTGCATTATTCAGTGACGGGAAAATGCGGAACTTGTTAACAAAGAGATTGTTTCTCACAAATAATTATTGGACTTGTAACAACATCAACAAAATTACATCTGTAGAGCGCCTTTCACGTCGGAAGGACTTATATTGACATACTCGTTTGTTTCTCTTCCCCCACAAAAAAAGAAGCATGGACTGAAACCCTGAAATAACTGAAGTAGATAAACCCTCAACTTCCTAGTGATGTTTTGCTCATATTGAAAGTGACTTGATGCACTATAAATACTGAGCTGGACACTACTTAACATGTGCCAGGTTTAAACTATTATTTCCAGTGTAGAATGTTAATAACTAAAGGAAGTTGGCTAATGAAATCCTGTTTAGAGATTGAAAGTAACTGCAACACAGTATAATTTGCCTTGGACTGCCCAGCTAGTTAGGACTTTGCCTTAGCCTATCTCATGTGCCTTGTCTTACAAGCAGACCTGCCTGCCACACAGCAGACTTGAATTGCTCATCTTTGGCAAGTGTTTCTGGAGCCGGTTCTATCCCAGGGAGACCCCGTCAACTTCCAAAGGAGGATTGTATTATTTTTCTTGACCTTGATTGAGTTAGACTCATAATCAGAAAGTTGGAGGTCGAAAGTCCCCGGCTGATCTGTCTAAGAGGCTTTTACAACAATGGGACTCAAAACAGCTCAGTGCGATTTACATCTTAACATTTTGGGTTGAAAATATGTATCTAAAGTTGAGCAATGCCATGGTTGTGTTAACTAATGCTGCTGTCTGAATGTTTGTGCTGTGGAATTAGCACTCTTTGGGTCAGCCTTGAGATTCGAGTCTGAACCCATATCAGGCACATCTTTAATTACTATTTTAATTCATTGAAAACCTCAGGATTTACAGTGGTTTCCACTCCACATTGTAGTCTGACACAGACAAAATTGGGTTGTTCAAATGGGGGGAGGATGCTAATTGCAAACCCATTGAAGTTGTTCTTTATCAAGAACAACATGGTTAAGATAAATGTCATGACGTAAAAAGACATTTAAGTACTGAATGAGTTAAAACTCATCGTTGCATTGACCCAGCGGGCATGTACTTTACAGTGTGTACATACAGTTTGTTGCTTGGATATAAAGTATTTTTGGCCTTGTTCCCTTGACAACTAGCATGTATTGTTTGACTGTGGCTCAACCTCCACCCTCATAGTTTGAATCCTTGATGTAATGAAATTAATACAAAATTGATCCCAGCTCTTTAATTGCCATACGTGAGCAATTAATTCCCCAACTCAGTTTCAATGTAGACCTTGAGGAACTTCATTTGGCCATAGCTCCTGACAAAGATGATATTAGAAGCATTTATAGCATTGTTTTTAATGTAAAAGACTTTCTAACTAAGAAATTGTAGGGGGGAAAAAAAACTGATCAGTCACACAGATGAAATGGATTGTTTTTAAAATGTTGCTGTTTATTGTCTTGGCTTTGGTAATAAAATTTAGTAGATCGTTAACTGCACAGTATGCTAAACTGGGGTTAGCAAATGACCTATCCCATGAACCCTTCTTCTCTTGGATTATTGCTTAGCGATCTGAGGACAATCCAGTGCTATTTTTCCATCCACACTCACTCATTCACTCCTCCTCCTGTTTTTAAGATTTTTCCCTTAATAGGAAATACCTGCTAGTTCTGGGAGTCATTGTGGCATATATTAGTAAGCTCCAACGTGTCCCATGTTTTAGTTATTTTATTGGATAATATACAAGGTCATTTACAGCATAGAGGTCCTTAGTCCACACGCCTAATAATAAACCCTCAAAAAAAAATTGGTAATTTCAATCCCTGACTACTTGTGGGGTATTGCTGTGTGCAATTGGCTGCCGTGTTTCGTCCACCTATACACAGTCAATTCACTTTACAATATATTCTGTGAAGCGCTTTGAGACGTCTAGAAGATGTGGAAAGCACTATATCAAAGTGGAGTTAGAGAAGATTATTGTGGATTTTTATAAAAAATTAAGAATAGTATGCCTGTGTATATTAAATTCACTTTATAGTATATTCTGAGAAGTGGTTTGAGACATCTCGAAGATGTGATAAGACACTATCAAATGCAAGAATTATTATTATTAATGGCGACCTCTCCCTCCCCTTGGTCAATGTCCAATCTCGTCCCTGTAAAGTTCTTGATGTTGCCCCATGTGAAGGGCACAATATAAATGCAAATCATTGGACACATTCCACACACTCGGTAGTACAGTATTCACAAATTTATTTTAGCAAGATGTGCGCTGCCTTAAGGTGGTAGGAAAAAAAATGACATGTAAAAGTAAGGATGTAATTGTGTTGGAATGGTAAGGTCCCAAGTCAACCTCATCAGGAGTACAGTAAATCATAAACATACAAAACAAGTCAAAATTCAGCATTCTTGAAAGGCAGTGACAGACGTATGTGAAACATTCCATTTCACATCCAGTTATGCCTGTTTCAATAAAGGCTAGGCGAGGTATCTCAGAATGTCATGTGTGGAAAGGATAGTTTCTGTACATGCCAGAGACCCAAGTATCGGGTTCTTTATGATAGGGGAGAGGAAGCGGGAAAAACAAGTCTGTATTTAATTCAAAGAAACGTAATTTGTGTATGTGCTAAAATACACCCTAATTCCAGCACTACTTCAGGTGAATAGTTTAATTTTAATCTGCACACAGAGAAGATGTAGTACATCCGGGTGATGTACTACACCTGTGCTGATAGTCTGGTTGTTTAAACAAGGAGCTGTGGGTTCAGCATGAGCGTTCCTGGTTACCCAAGTAACCAGCAGATGAAAACTTCTTAATAGGCAATCTGACGGGTGCCTCCAACACTTTTCCTATTGAAGAGATTATGTAATCCATGTAGCAAAGGAAATTGGGTCATCCCCCCGCTGCATTGCTTCCCTAAACATACATAATCCTCAACGCATTTAGTTTCAGTTGAGCAGGATCAAGAATTTAGCACACACGAGTGAGATCAGATCTTTAGGAACTTTAGATGCCTTTAAATAATTTGCTCTTGGCATGGAAAGGGGCAGTTGTTAAAAAAAACAACATCAGACTCCACCTCTTGGCAGCAATATCCAATTTTATTATCTGTTGAATAATCAGAATCTGAATTATTTGTTAACACATCATTTGCTCTGGTGATGAACATGGCCGAGTTTACAAAATGCTGAGGTTTCAAATAACTGAGACCACAATTTATAAGCAGCTTATAGTGTAGCAGGTTTACAATAGAAAGTTTATATGGATACATACACACTATACATGCAAATTTCCAGCGCTCAAAATCTGTTCACACACCTTTTGTTGCCTTAAATAACCTTCTGTCTTAATGTTGCATAGTGTAAGGTTTTACTGCCTATTTATTGCCTGCTAATGGCTATTGTTGTAGCTTGAACAGACTGTTTGACAGAATGGAAATGTCTGGAGTCTGTGCTGTATTGCTGGCTCCTTCTCCACATACCACAGCCATCTGGTGCTTACAATAACATCCAAGATGTGAGATTCTGGCGAGAAATGCGACTGACTTTTCAGAAAATGGAACACTTCGAAAATGCAACATATTGAGTTTTGCTGCGGAATGTTAACTACAGTTATGCACGATTCATGTTTCAAAATCTTCATTTAATGGTTGGAGGGTGAAATGCCGCCCTAGGGGAAGCCCGTCTTGTGAGGTTTCCCACCGTTATATGACTATCTCTCACTTATAGACCACTTTACCTCGCTCTCTTCCAGCTGCTCTTTTCCTGGCAGGTGGCACGCCCAAGCCCAGCAAGGTGTTCTTTGATCAAGCAAAGACATGATTTTACAAGGGGAGGTTTGGGGGTCGAATCGGATCAGTTTGCCAATATTCCCAATATTGACCCTGAAAATAACCATGCTTTTTGATCTCTGAAAATTAGACCGCTTATCAAGCAAACCTTGTCGAGGAGTTACCTGTGTAACTCTTTGTGGGATACTGCTCCGCACAATTGGCTGCCGAGTTTCGCCCACAAAATACAGTATATTCACTTTGCAATCTATTCTGTATATAAGTTCTTTGAGACATCTCGACGACATGATAAGGTACGAGAGGTTGTTCCGAACATATTCCAGGTCTGTGGTGTATTCTTGGATCAGCGCTAAATCCACTTTTGGACAGTTTTATTACTTTGAATATGAAATTGACTTTAAAATTCTAATCAGCCATCAATCTTTGTCCGTTTTTAAACAGGTCATTGAAATTCCCATCTCAGAGAAGGATATCGAGAAGGAACACTTGACTCAGTTAAAAAAGTGGAAAACTACACACGGTGACCTGAAATACAAGCCGCAGCCCAGATTACACGGCGCTAAGGCCATCAATAAATCGGAGCCGCACTCCCACAAAGCTTTGGAGCACGCTCCCTCCATTGTGATAAACTCCCCTCCTGTATCTCCCCCTCCGGATCCCAACAACGTTCCGAGGAAGAAAAAAGAAAAGAGCTCAAAGGAGAAAAAGAAAGGAGCGGGAGAGCCCGTGGCTAATGGGTCAGGATCCGGAGAGGCTGTACGTTTTTCGGATGACCAGTGCACTGATCAGCCGGGAGATACCGCAGCGGAGGCCAGCCAGCCCGCGCCATATACTAACTCTGCCTTGCACCAGTCCACGCAGAGTCTCAGCTCGGGAGAGTCGGAACAGGACACGTACTTGTGAAATGAATCATTCCAGCCACAAGAACAATGCATCTTCTTCCTCCTCCACTTGCCTGGACTATTGATCCAATACTCTCATTCCATCAATGTACCTGATTTGTGAGTGCTGCAGATGAGCCATTGATACTGTAATGAATTTACACTTTGCGGTTGAGAAAGTGTGGGGACCCCTTCCGTGGCTTAGCTCAGCATCAGACCAAGTTGAAAATTCTTGCAATACTGTAGTTTACTCGGGATTCTGTTTCTCGCTGCCTGACGGGTTAGTGCAGTTAAAGTGATCTTAAAAAGCGGACCGGGTCCGGCAAAAGGAATCATTCATTAATGATGGAAGTAGAATAAGCTAAATATTGAACTTTACTGAGTTAATTTATGGGGCCAATGGAATCAACAGCATGGCAGTCACGTCGTCAATGAAAAAGCTGCAATAGTAAAAAAAAATGTTTGCGATTTATTTTTTTCTGTTGCTGTTTTCAGAAGCAATGTCGCAAGTTGTAGCTGCGCTATCCCGAATTAATTTATTTTTATTCTGATTCAAGATGAATGACGGATTTCCGCCTGCTCGCCACCACCCTTCCCTCGACCATTCTTTGATTAAATATCTGTTGCATTCCAATTTTCGGAAGAAAAAGGTGAAATTCGGAGCAGGTGTCGGGGGGTGCCAGTGGACCAGGGTGAAGTGGTGTTTCCCCGAGTCTTATGTTTTTTAAAATCTCAGCATACCGAGAGTTACAGTATTGTGTGTATTTAACCATGTTGGGGGTAAAGAAGATTAATAATTTCTATTCATAAAGCCAAATTGTGTGTCTAACCTAATGGTTGGGGATTGAGCATGCAGCGGTTTTAATGATTGGAATACATTCAGTGCATCTGTCATTAGCTTGTACAGTTATTTCTATACATGTACAGACAAACTACCAATCTTCATAGCCAATCAGAAGAAATTGAGGCATGGTTCTGAATAAATATGCCAATTTGCTCTGTTTCTCTTTGAAGTCAAGGGCTGCAATCTGCTGTAGTACAGAGAGATAGTCAGCTTTGATTAGTGTAGAAAACAAAATTAATGTATTTTCAAAATTAATATTTCTCTAGCACTTTTTTTTCCTTTATTTTGAGGAATGTAAATTTTGAGAAATTGATAGATTTACGAGCACTACTTGTGAATCCTATCGATGAACCGGATACTGTACTACAGGACCAGAGTATGGATTATTTTGCTGCTGTCTTGTATAATCTAGCTATTTTTCTATATATAAAACTACCGATCCTCAATGGGTTTGCAGCAGTCAAGTGCTGTTTGGGGCCAGGCAAAGTCATTGTTTTGCTCTTTTTGTAGAATATAAAGCCAAATGTACTATATGATGCCTAATGTTCTACAGTGTAAAGCCTATAGTTACCGCCCACCTCGGGACTCAAATGATACCAATTGAGGTGATGCAAAAATGCAGTTCTTTTTGCTTTGTTCAACCTAGTGTTAGAATCCATTACACTTTGCTGTATTTAAAGAATTGTTGAATTGTTGTGCCAGTTTGTCTTGTTACATGCCATCGATCGACCATGATAATACCTGGGAGCTGTTTAATATTGTCCAATGTATAATTGTATATGTGGGAATGTGGTAGAAGCACTTATAAACCTAATACAACTGAACCTTTCTGTGCTTTTTCTACAGTGCTTCACATGTTCGTGAGTTTATTAAGCTACACAGCTTTATGTTACTTACTGATGCAATGGATTTGGAATGAACACAATAAAACCTTCTGAGAAGCATTTTCTATTGTTTTCCTTTCTCATTAGAGAATTGTCCAATCTTTTTGTTGCATTTATACAGTGCCCCTCGCTCAAGGTCCCAGAGTGTTTGAGCACTCAAGGATACAAAGCACTCTGAAGACGCTGTCCGGCATGGAAAGCACTGCATAAATCCAAGTTGTTGTTATTGTTGAATTTAAAAGGCAAAAATTATCCTTCAACTCTGTGTGACTGAAAGCACTGCAACATCAAGGGTGCACAGGGCTGAACAGAATATGTTGCAACTGGTCTAAGCTTCGCTCTTGCTTGCCCTCTTTTTCCCTTGTGGTGAACGCTGTATTTGGTGGATCTCAGTGACAGAACCTCCCACCTCCCTCCAGTCAAAATCTCACACACAAATTTGGCCATTTTGACGCAGTAAACACAAGTGTACAGATCACTGTAACTCAGTCAATCTGTTCAGAAATGATATTCTTTATCTTGTGTGTGTGTGTGTGTATATATATATATGTATATACACACACGGAGACACTCACTCACAAAGACTGCTTCTCGGGCTCATCTTTTCTGAAAGCAATATTTCACTACGGTATCAATCGGGTCTTTGGAATTGAGGTATAGATCTTCCATGATCTAATAGAATAATGGGACAGACTTAAGGAACTGAATGGCCTAGTCCTGTTCCTATGTTCAGAACTAGCAAGTAAAACATATGAATGTAATGAAATTAGTAACTGAAAATAATGAAAGTAGTAACTGTAACAGAGGGCTTGGATTCATGTTTACCTCTTAAAATAGTCTGCCGCGAACTCCTCCTGACATGAAAGGCGCTCTACAAATGTAATTTTGTTGTTTCCTTGTAATAAATTGTTTTTTGGTCAAATCAAGGCTGTTTTGATACAAACCCATCCCATCAAAGCCTGGGGAATGTGGGGTGAATCGCTGATATTAGGATAAAAAATAATAATCTTCGCATGTGATGTACAACGGCTTCATCACACCGTTACGATGTTTCAGAGCGCTTCGCACAATACAGTACTGTGTGCTTTACTGTAATGTGAGTTGAGTGTGTCGTTCACTTTATATTAATGGGTCCAAAGCAGTTTTGAGGGGTGGGGTGGGGGGGGTCTGACCTTGAAGCCAATCAAAAGGTGGTGGTTTGCCCTGCATTATGTCCACATTGTGATGTCACTATGTAAGCTATAATACCCGATCAGCCGGCCTCGCTTCAAACATGGAGCTCCTCACCCGGCTTGACAAGCCGACAAAAACACAAACATCCCCAAACACCCAATGAAACAAATAGAAGAGAGGCCACACTGAGAGAACAAACCAAGAGTGGTCAGTGAGGTTTGTTTTCAAGGTAAGAACGAACCGAGAAACAAACGTCCCGAATCAGACTGTTCAGCGCTTTGGGACGTCCTCCCGACGTGAAAGGCTTTAGATATAAGTGCAAGTTTGTTGTTGTTGTTTAGGCAGGTTTCCTTACTCCGCATCTGCCTTTGCTTACCTGCCTTTGCCCACAAAATACGGTCAATTAATTTTACACTCTGTTCTGCGAAGCGCTTTGAGCTGTTTCGAAGATATAAGGCGCTATATCAAACGCGAGGATTTTTATCATGTTATCATGAGACCCGGAAATCCTTGTGATTGTTTTCTTTGGGGGTAAACGACCCGACTTTCTCCCAGTTGTTCCCCCCCCCCCCCCCCCGCCCCCGTGTGTTTTCCGGTCAGTTTTGAGATAGCGGTGGGCAGAGGTCCACACAATGCAATGTTACCTCACTTACCCACTCACACGTTGTCATCTGCTGGTCAGACTAAGCTATTGCAACCCGTGTCACCAACTTGAATTTTGTGCATTATGTTTCATGGTGGTTCTCAACATTTTAGAGTCATGCATTACTCTGACTTACTTAAATCAACTCCAGACTAGATAAACTGTGTACATACTATCCAATATAAAAACATTGCCTCTTGAATTCATGGTTATCAAATTGAAAGACTTTTTTTTGTCTTTAGCCCTCGTTTAGACTAATCGAATGGACTTTTAATGAGCTCCCCCTGATGGGGATAGATGGGCAGCCATACAGAATTAATGCTCTTCTACTTGACCTGATTGATCTCAGTCAGGGCTACAATTGATCTCAGCAGCTCTGCCTTTAGGGTGGACAGAAAATCAATCAAGTGGCTTCTAATAATAATTTGGTCTCTCAATCCACGACTGTTTGTGGCGATGCTGTGTGCAATTGGCTGCTGCGTTTCGCCCACAAAATACTGTGCAACACAATCAATTCTCTTTACTGTGAGGTTCTTTTGAGACGTCTGAACGCTGTGAAATATATCGAATGCAAGGATTATCATTAAATATAATCGCTGGAACGTCACTAGTTGGTTGTCGATGGGGAAACTGTTTTCCAGAACTATCCCCAGCTTCCCTGAATCCCAACCAAATGGGTTTGTGGGAGAGTGAGTGACAGATCTCTTTAAGACGATCGGGCCCTTTCCTTGTTGCTTTGCCTGATGGGATAGCCCCACCTCCATAGTGTTCTCATGCCTTTTCCCTGATGCCAAAGTGACTCTGCATCTACAACCAAGTAGGCTGTGAGGCCAGGGAGGAGGGGAAAAAAAAAACCCTGAGCCAGAGGTGGGTGGTTGGCTGGCTGTGTGTGTCTGCGGTGGTGGGATGGGGGCGGGGGGTATCGGTGCTTACAACAGCAACAAAAAAGCCGGCAGAGTGGAAATGCATCAGTGACACTTGTGCACTGTGCCAAAGAAAGTACAAACTCGTATTTCTCAGTGATGTTATTAACAGCCATATTTTCCCACTGCATCACTCTATAGAGTTGGCAGTAAGGCAGAGCTTCGATTCCAAGTTTGCGCACATACACACACATACATACACACACACACACACACACACAGCTGCTGACTGGCTTCCTATAACTCATGCAGTTTTTTCAATCGTTGGAGATTGACAAGATGGTCCAGCTCTTTTGGATCGGTGCGACTACAACACAACAACTACTTCATTTCTACAGCATCTCGCCGGGCAGCGTCTCGGAGCTCAGGGGTGGAGCTGAAGCGGAGCCGGGCGGAGAGTGGGGTGGGGAAGGGGGGCGGCAGGTGACCGTAAATACGGACAAAGAAGAAGGTCTTCAGTCATGATCTGAGGGATGGTTAGAGCGTACACCATGGGGGAGGGGGGGGAGAGTTGGGAGGGGAACCTGCAACTTTGAAACTTGGTGGCGAGTAAGCGTGTGTTGAAAAGAGTGCGTGAGGCAGTGAGGAGACGACGATCTTGGCGCCATCTCTCTCTAGCAGCCTGTTAATGTCCCCGAGGTTGCCACGCTCGCCTACAAATCATTTCATACCAGAGTGCCTCCCGAACTTTCCAAGTGCATACAGTGTGGGGTATTTAGACTGGATAGTCACGTTCTCTTCTCTTCTCCCTCCCCCCCACCCCCCCCGCACCGCCGCCCCCCCCACTAAGTTGTTGCTGTTGTGTGGACCTGGATTTGCAGTGAATCAATGTTTTTTTTTCCCTGCCTTTTAAACTAAAACAAAAATGGATTTCCTTATTTATCTTGTGATCATTTTCTTGTCTTTGAATGTGTGGCTGACGTGTGTGTATGTGGTGCTCTCTGTCCAGTCTGATTGGGATAGCCTCAGCGGTGGCGTCGGATGTCTGCATTTGTCGGCTTGACAAAAGAGAGGCGCAGTCATGAAAGAAAACCGGAGGACGGTGGGTAAAAAGAGGTCAAGGCAGCGCGATTGAGGCAGAGGGAGTTCCTCAGGTTTATGGCTGAGTGACTGACCGAAGGTATAGATGTCTATAGATGAGCAGATGGACGGGGGGGGCGGAAGGTCTGAGTGGCCGAGCGAAGGGATCAAGTAGAGGAGTCGGGGTGTGAGCAACTTGGAGAGTTCGGGTGGTCCTTGGGTATGAAATAATGAAATAATTTGTGGGTGAGTGTGTGAGAATCTTCGAATCACTCTGTTCGGCGAAGTGAAATCACCGGAGTCCTGTAGCTCAGTGGTTAGAGCACTCGCTTTGCAAGAGAAAGTTCATTTCCGGGCAGGGCGAAATCTTGGGCAAGTCTCCTCGCTCCACACGTCCGATAATAATCCCTCTAGAACAAATAACCAATAACAAATATTGGTCATTTTCGATCCACGGCTGTTTGTGGGGGGATCGCCCAATCGGCTGCCGGGTTTCGCCCGCAAACATACAGTCGGTTCACTTTCCAGTCTAAAAACTCGAAACCCTGCGGAGGCAGGAAATCTGAAACGAGGACGGGAACGGCAGGTCGGGCAGCGTCTATGGAGAAAGCAAAGTGAGCCAACGGCAAAGTCTGCCTCCACGACCCGTGGACACGAAACATTGACTCCCTTTTCCTCTCTCTATAGATGCTGCCCGACCCGCTGAGAGTTGGTTCCCAGCGCTCTCTCTGTTGTTGTTTCATTTTGCGGGACTGCACATTGCGTGAGGCGCCTTTGAGACATCCAGAAGACGAAGTGAAAAACGCTGTATCAGATACACTACAAGGATCATTATTATATCATTACATTGTAGAGTACATATAGATTGTACAGTGTACTGTACCTGATGTAGGCCGGTTGGTGTGGGGTGTACAGACTGGACTGACAGTCTGTAGACAAGATGATGTGTGTGTGTGTGAGTGTGTGAGTGTACTATAGACTGTATGGGAGGTGGGTGTCATTACACAGTGTGTACAGTAGGGGGCGGGGTCAGGGGTCAGGTGTGATCTGGAGCTGTTCGGCCTGTCCCTGACTCTGGCCTCGGGGCCTGTCGGTCTCTGCCAGTGTCTGTGTCTCTCCCTGTGTCTGTGTCTCTCCCTGTGTCTCTCTGTCTCTCCCTGTGTCTCTCTGTCTCCCCCTGTGTCTCTCTGTCTCCCCCGGGGTCAGTCTCCCGCTCGGGTCTAACATATGAGCGTCTCACTGGTCGCCGTGCGTCTGGAGCTTGCGGTGGACTCTCCTCCTCCGCAAGGGTTCGAGTATTCAGGTGAGTCCGAGGCCTTGGGCCTAGGCCAGGGTGAAGGGAAGGGGGGGTGGGGGAGGCTCTACCCCCTCTCCCCCCCCCCCCCCCCCCCTCCCTTCTCCCCTCTCACCCGCTTCCCGGGGAGGCTGCAAATCGAGCTCCCGGCAGCCGCTCTAGGCCTCAGCCCAAGCCTCGGCCTCTCCTCACAGTTGCAGGAGCCCCCGAGAGAGAGGAGGGGAAGACCCCCCCCCCCCTCCCTAACCACCCTCTCCCCCCCCCCCCCCCCCGCTAGTCAAACAGTTATTTACTACCCCCCACAACACACACAATAACATTAGCCAGTCATCACCCCCCCCCCCCCCCCACCTCTCTCTCTATAGTTTCTCTTTAAGTATCATTTAAAGATTATTATTTATTATAGTTTAGATGTGATTTGTTGCTGTTCTAAGGATGGTGAGTTGTTGTTGTTGTTTCTGAAGGATTATTATTATTATGGTTATTATTCTCTCCCCCCCGCCCTCCCTCCCTCCCTCCCTCCCTCCCTCCCCCCCCGGGTCGCGTACAATGTGTGTGCGTTTGCTCATTGTGTGAGAATGACATTAATAACAGTGACGTTAATGATGATAATGATTAATGTCATCGATGTCACGGGATAAGGCGCTGGCTGCGTTGGGTGCGGCGCCTTATCTCGTCGTCACCCCCGTCTCGAGCTGGGGAGTGACTGTGTAACCTGTGGGCGAAGCGCTCTCTGAGACGCTGTCCGGAGTGGAGGGCTGCAAGACAACAACAACAACATTGCACTTCTGTAGCGCTTGTCACGTCGGGAGGACGTCCCAAAGCGCTGAACAGTTTGGGGGGGGAAGGAGGGAGGGGGTGGTGGTGGGCGGGGGGGTGAGGGTCGAAGTAGGGGGAAGGGGAAGGAGAGTGGGAGAGGGGGAAGAGTCAGCGGGGCAGCCAAAGGCGGTCGAGGAGGAAGGTCTAGAGACCGGCCTTGAAGGAGGAAAGGGAGGAGGCGAGGCGGAGGGGCTGTGGGATGGAGTTCCACAGTGTGGGAGCAGAGAGGCTGAAAGCCCGGCCGCCGATGGTTGGGAGGTTAGGGCGGTGGACGCGGAGCAGGCCTGAGTCTGCTGAGCGGAGGGGATGGACAGGGCTGGTAGGGATCTTTCCCAGTTGTTGTTGTTGGCAGCCCACAGCAATGCCCTGTAAACAGCCGTGGAGAGACTGGCCGCGTCTACTGGGATGATTTATTGGTCACGGACATGGGAAGGGTGGGTGGGGGGAGAGGAGGAAGAGGCAAGAGAGAGAGAGTAAGAGGGAAAAACTTCCCATCTCTTTTCAAACAACGTCGCGGGATCTTTTAACATGAGCTCCGCGAGACCTCAATTGAACGTCTCAAACGTTGTGTGGTGACGTGGAAACTGCCAGGTCAGCACCAGTGTTGTTGCTCTCTCATTCCTCCTCCTCCTCCTCTACATACGCTCTCAGGTCTCGGAAGTTTCGAGAACACGCTGCCCAATTGCTCAAACTGGGCTCGAGAAAGTTAACTCGTGGGAAAGATACCAGGGGCGGGCAGGCGGGCGGTGGTGGGGGGAATAAGAGGGCAGCAGAAACATCTGGGTGCTGTATTGAGAGACTCGTGATGCAGGGATTAATAATAATAATAATAATCCTTGCATTTTGATGTAGCGTTTTTCACGTCTACTAGAAGTCTTGAAAGCGCTTCACAGAATACACTGTAAAGTGAATTGATTGTATATTTGTGGGCGAAATGCGGCAGCCAATTGCGCACAGCAGCGTCCCCCACAAACAGCCGCGGACTCACTGTAAACATTCCATGCTTTCCAGACTGTTTTCAGACTATCAGCTGATGACTCACTCACTGGGATTCCATTTACTCTCCTTAACGTACTGGAACCAGCTACCCTGTTGTGACCAATCTTTTGATAACTCTGTGTGTGTGTGTGTGTGTACAGGCGCGCGCAATCCTAAATAGAATTTAGCATCACAAGACCCACAATAAAGCTTTGTTGTGTTGTGAGTGAATCATTTGTTTCACGTTGTCCCAACAGAGAATAGCATAGGTGCAGGCCGACCGTTGGCATTTTCTCTCTGTTTGCTTTCTTTCTGCCTCTTCTCTGTCTCCTCACCTGCTGAAAAATGGTCCCCCTTTGTGTTTTGTCCGCGCAGTCATCAATATGTCAGACGACGAGGGTAAAGAGAAGAGGTCGCTCCGTCCGGCGAAGGGCTTGCTGGACGGCAAAACCACCGAGGAGAAATCCACCATCTTACACCAGCACATCGGACGGCGAGAGATGAGGGACATGGTGATTGAAACGATAAACTCCACCAAAGGTAGAATGAGCAACACCGAACGCAAGGGGGTGGGGGAGGGGAGGGTGGTGGGTGGTGGGGGAGAGCTCAGCAGACAGACCAGAGGGTATACTACTACTAATGCTAATAATAACAATCATTGTAATTGATATAGCACCTATTCACGTCATTGAGACGTCTCAAAGCGCTTCATAGAATATACTGTAAAGTGAATTGACTGTATATTTGTGGGCCACACAGCGGCAGAGATTTATCTGGACTGAGCCAGCAAGCACTCTGCAATAATGCAGTGGCTTTCTATGTAAAATAGCGCTTCACAAAAGAAGACCATTAAATATGAAGACTTTATTGACTCATACAGAGCTCGGTAGGTATGAAGCTTATCAAGTTTATTTGAGTGGGATTGACTGCTTATCTCAGTGTTGTATGTGTCAATAAAGTTTCATTTTTAATTGGTCTTCTTTTGTGAAGCGCTTATTTTACATGAAGCCACTGCATTATTGCAGAGTGTTGCTGGCTACAGTCCAGTAACTCCTCTTGGCTGAGTGAGCTCACAAACATGTTTGCTGTGTGTACTTTTGAGACATTTTGACGTTCACAGTAATAAATAATAATGATCCTTGCATTTGATATAGAGCTTTCACGTCTTCTAGGCGTCTCAAAGCACTTCACGGAATATACTGTAACATGAATTGATTGCATAATTGTGGGCGAAACACAGCCAAAAGCTAATTGCGCGCAGCAGTGTCCCACAAACAGACGTGCATTGAAATGACCAATTTATTATTGTTTTTAGAGTGGCGCATTGATAGAGTGCCGCGTATATATATATATATATTTTTTTTTAACAATCTTAACAGTGCGCTCTTTCTTCTTAACAGATAAAAATGCCCCGGAAAGTGAGTCGGAGTCCGAGCAGGAACCGAAATCAGTCTCCAGCGCCGTGCGCGGCACGGGCACGACCGAGCCCGCCGACGACAGCAAGGCGGGTAAAGATAAAGAGCAGGGGGGACCGTTGCTAGACTCGCCGTCTAAACAACTGCCCGACCAGATTTCCTTCTTCAGCGGGAACTCGTCTGTGGAGGTCGTACACGGAATTATGCATTTATACAAAACCGAGTAAGGACTCAGTCTTCCCTGGCGTTCGGATACTTACAGTACAGCTACTGTACAGTCGCGCTTTCCCGTTCCTCGGATTTATCGCTGCTGACTTTTTTTAGGGGGGACATTAACATTTTATTCCTGTTTTCCCGAATGCGCAGTTGGTTTCGCTTTAACAATAACCGCAACTTGCGTGTATACAGTGTAGCTCTCTTCCTTTCTTAGTAGCGTTCCGGGGTGGGGGGGGTGGTTCTTACAATGCACTCCGCAAATACATTCACTTCACATTGAGTATATTCAATCCACTTTACAGCAGTGGATTCCAAACTTTAAATGGCTGCGCCCTTTCCCAACTCAGCAAAGTTTTCGTTGCCCCCCCCCCTCCCGCCTTCACACTCGGCTCCACACGCACTTGGGGCTCTCAAAACTCTATGGCTCCGAGCCCCCCCCCCCCCAGCCAACAGTACACTCCCCCCAAGGGAGGCACTGCACACAGTTTGGAAACCACCGCTTTACAGTATATTCTGCAAACTGCTTTCTTTGGGGCGTCTCAACGACGTGATAAGGCGCTGTATCAAATACAAGGATTATTTATTGTTGTTGTCGTTTCACACTTCTCTCTCTCTCTCTCTCTCTCTCTCGCCCGCCCGCCCGCCCGCAGTAAAATGACTTCATTGAAAGAAGACGTGCGTCGCAGCGCCATGCTGTGTATCCTCACAGTGCCCGCCACCATGACCAGCCATGACCTCATGAGGTTCGTTGCCCCCTTCGAAGACTCTGTCGTGCACATGAAAATAATCCGCGACTCCACCCTCAACCAGTACATGGTGCTCATCAAGTTTTGCTCTCAGGTATATATAAAAATATATATCGAAATATATCGATTGCGTCCACTCTGTGTGTGTACTCTGTGACTTTCCCATTCCCTGCACCTTCCTCTTCTGTGTGTGTGTATGTCTCTCTCTCTCTCTCTATCTCCCTCTTAAGGGCTCGCCTCACTCTCGCTCGCAACACTCGCTCACTTACTCGCTCACTCGCACACTCACTCACTCACTCGCACACTCACTCACTCCCACATACACTCTTTTTCTCACACTCTGTGTGTAGCCGCTACACAGAGAGTGTGCTTTGAAGCGCTCTGAGACACCGTCCGGCGTGGAGGGCGCTATATAAATAAAAGTTGTTGTTGTCGTACACTCTCTCCCATACTCTGTGTGTGTGTGTGTGTGTGTGTTTGTTTGCTTCCCTCTGTCTCTCACACTCTCTGTGTGCCTGCCTGTCTCTCTCTCACACTCTCTCCTAATTGTGACTCTCTTTCTCTCTCTCTCTCTCTCTCTCTCACACACACACACACACTCTCTGCCTGTGCCTCTGTCTGTCTATGCATCGTGATGGATTGCTGCATTGTATTTCTGGCTGACACTGATTGCCCAGTCTCTCTGCTCTCTCCCTCCCTTGCTCTCAGGCTGAAGCGGACAGTTTCTACACAGCCTGTAACGGGCGTCAGTTTAATTCTATTGAGGACGATGTCTGTCAGCTGGTGTACGTGGAGAGGGCAGAGGTCATCAAATCTGAAGACGTGAGACATTTCCGCATTTATTAAAGTTACAACAATATTAGGATTTAACCAATTGTGGCGTTCCCGTAGCTCAGCGGATAGAGCACTCACTCGCCTTACAAGCGTGAGACCTGTGTTCGATTCCAGGCAGGTCAGGGGCGATACCTCGGGCAAGTTTCCTTACTCCACACACACGCACGCACGCGCGCGCGCGCGCCTGATAATAAGCCCTTAAAAACAAACAATAATAAATTGGTCATTTTCAATCCACGACTGTTTGTGGGGACGCTGCTGTGTGCCATTGGCTGCAGAGTTTCGTCCACAAATATACAACAACAGTAACAAAATTGCACTTGTATAGCGTCTTTCACGTCGGGAGGACATCCCAAAGCGCTGATATTAGATTATTAGACCATAGCAGAGCTTTTTACTGCCTGAACCCTTGACATCCTGAGCTGAAAATACATGAAAACCTGGCACCTTTAGACTTGGGTCCCAGCAGTTTCTGGTAACCTGTTGTGATCAGGAATCTTTTCCTGCCTCCGACGGTCCCCGTTGTCCCCACCCCGTGCCTCTCACACCAACAACAAGTCAGGAGGACGTCCCAAGGCGCTGGACAATCACTGTGTCGGACACGAGCTGGCGGGAGGGAAGGGAAGGGGGGATTAGGAGTTGCCGATGGGACCATGGGAGAGGAGAGTATTGAGGTGGGACTTGAAGGATTAAAAGGATTAAATTTTATACTTCTCTCCCTTCAGGGAGCCAGCCTTCCAGTGATGGGCGTCACCGAGTTGCCTCCGTGCATCGTGTGCCTGGAGAGAATGGACGAGTCAGTAAACGGGGTGCTGACCATCTTGTGTAACCACAGCTTTCACAGTCAGTGCCTACAGCACTGGGAGGACACCACGTAAGTCTTTCCTCGTCCCCCTCGTGCGGAGGTGGGTTGTGTTATCAGAACAACTTGTATTTATATCGCGCCCTCACTCCACGCCGGACAGCGTCTCAGAGCGCTTCCCAATAACGGATCCCGGGGACAAGCCAGGGGAGGGGTGGTGGGGGGGGGGGGGGGGAAAGGTGACCAAAAGCGCGGTCAAAAAGAAAAGTCTTCAGCCGAGACCTGAAAGTAGGAAGAGAGGGGGTCGAGGCGAAGGGAGAGTGGGAGGGAGTTCCCGAGCCTCTGGGCCCAACAAAGTATACAGTCACTCCACTTTGCAGTGTATCCTCGAGATGCGCTTTGAGATGTCTCAACAGTCCTTCCATCTCGCCCTCCTCCCTTGTCGCCTGCAAGGCCTGTCTCAAGACCCTCTTTGACCGCTCCTTCAGTTGCCCTCCTACCACTCCCCTCTCCCCCGCTGATCCCTACCTCCAGCTCAGGTGCAAATCCCTGACCCTCCAGCGCCTTGGGAACTTCCTCCCGTCGTGAAAGGCGCGGTGTAAATATAATTTGTTGTTGCCTGCTCCAGAGCTCCTAAAATTGACCTAATTTGGCAACAGTAGAATTACGAAAGCAGCTGTTGGATTCAGGCCAACACTTGTTCTCACTGAGTTAGTGAGGCCCAGTCACCTCGCGGGGATGTGTGTCAGTTGTATACCCTGGTATTTAATGTCAGTCTCGTGGCTTTTGCCGAGCACGATTGCCAGGGTCACTCGGCACTCGCACCCAGACTCTCACCCATGGCAACCCGGATCTCATAAGTGAAAGGACTGCTCACTGTACAGCTCGGGTCAGTCCAGTCCACCTGTTAACAGCTTCTGCGCAGTTTGCTCAGGATAAGATAAGCACATTTTCGCCTAGACCTGCTATCGGGAGCTTTACAATTCTCTGGGGCTCCACGGTTAAGGTTCAACTCTTTGTCATTTTTGGAAGAAATCAGGGAAATGTTGCTAAATTACGTCATGTTATTATTGAAGTTGTTTTGACAGTGAGCTCACTAGCTCAGTGAGCCCATCGAGTTGAGACGTCCTCCCCATGTGAAAGGCATTGCATAAATCTTCTCGTCGACTGTGTCTTCAGTCATCCCCTTACCCCTACCCCCTTGCCCTCCACCCATCTTGATTCCAGCCCCCAGCTCAGGTTCAAACCGGTAAATCAAACCGAAACCGGCAGGATGAAAGTCTTGAGTGCAAGGGTTCAAAAGAAAATACATTTGGTTACCCAATCCAGCACTGTTTGTGGGACACCGCTGTGCGCAATTGACAGCCGTGTGTTATCCACAAAAATGCAGTCAATCCACTATGCAATATATCCTGTGAAATGCTTTGGGACGTCTGAACGATGTGAGCTGTATTCAATTGTATTCTTCTTATTATAAACCCTTGATTGTCTAGCGTCTCGGGACATCCTCCCGACGTGAAACGTGCTATATATGTATTATGCCTGTTGTACAATATATTGTATTGTGCAGGCAATCTGTGAGGAATCTTACTTTAACATATCTATCACTTTGAAAGTGAGCAATTTTGTGCGAACTTTTGCCTACTTTCCAGACTTTTAATTTAAAAAATTCACGTCCTTCTTTTAGGTGCCCGGTTTGCAGGTACTGTCAGACTCCCGAGCCAGTGGAACAGAACAAGTGTTTTGAGTGCGGAGTTCAGGAGGTAAGTGGATAAGAGCTGTGTCACAAAGACCTCGTTTGGATCAGCTGCTGATTATTGTTAAAGGAAAGGTGTCGGTGACAGAAGTCGGGTGTGCCAGAGGTGCCCATCAAACCGTGTGTCAGCACTTTGCCAAACGCTCCCGGAGCAGGGAGAGTGGATAGTATTAGTGATTGTGACACAGCTGTTAGGGTTCCCTGCACTGGATATTGGCATATCTTAATTGAGCCCGAATAATAATCCAACCTGTTCTAGCAAGTCGTGAAAACATTTGTAGCCTTTCCACTTCCAATGCAACTTTTTTTTGTTACACTCTATCCCTCCCTCCAGCCGCCCCCGCCCTCACCGCGTACACACTAACCTGTCCGCTTCCTCCGCTCAGCGGGCTCTGGCTTGCTCCGTGTCTCCCATCCTGCCCGCCCGACCATCTGAAGTCAGGCCGTCGGCCTTTATGGCCTCACCCTTTGGAACTCCATCCCACAGTCCTTTTCCTTCGCCCAGTCCCTTGGCTCCTTTCAAGGCCCCCCTCTCAAGACCCTGCTCTTTGAGCATACTCGGTCACCCTCCTTCCTACCCCTGCCCTCCACCCCCCCACAGCTCAATGCCTTGGGACGTCCTCCCAACATGACAGGCGCTGTATAAATATAATTTGTTGTTGTTGCTCACAGAACCTCTGGATATGTTTGATATGCGGGCACATAGGATGCGGCCGATACATCAGTCGTCACGCTTACAAACACTTTGAGGAGACCCAGCACACGTACGCCATGCAGCTCACGAACCATAGAGTGTGGGACTACGCAGGAGGTAAAGTTCCTCCTTTACTGACAGCGCTTCCTCCCCTCATGCTTCCCTGCCTCACACACACACACACACTCGTACATTTTGTTAAGTCCATAGCGCTTTTCACATCTTATCAACATCTCAAAGCGCTTCACAGAATATATATTCACCGTAAAAGTGAATGGATGTATTTTTCGCCCACAAATACAGTCAATTCACTTTACAGTATGTTCTGTGAAGCGCTTTGAGATGTCAATAAGATGTGAAAAGCGCCATATCAAATGCAAGATTATTATTAATAGATATTCAAGATTTTATTTCCATCTGTTAATACACTGATTTATTCATCGATTTAATGCACAACATCAGTACATTTATGAAGGATATATATTAACCTACTAACGAATAAATCAACGTATTAATAGATTTAACAATCCATTAACAAGGGTTTGTGCATAGTGGTCAGAGTTTCAAATCTAATGTAATTCAATGAGAGATGAGCAGAATTCTCTCTCTTTCTCTCTCTTGCAGTTTCAGGGACCCTCGCTCCAGTTCTGGATGATAAGAATTTGAATTGATGTGCGGGCTTTTTTCTATGGGTCAGGGATGTAGTGGGGGGAACAGGGAGGAATTATATAGCTCTACCCTGGGACTCTACCCTGCATGAGGGGCGCTATATAAATGCAAGCTGTTGTTACTGTATGATTCCATCGCTTCACTTGAGTGGGGAAATGAACTAGCCTGTCATCAGTTTTATAACAACAACAACAACTTGGATTTATATAGCGCCCTCCCTCACTCCAGGCCGGACGGCGTCTCGGAGCGCTTCTCAATAATGGAGGCCAGGGCCGAGCTCGGGGGGAGGGGGGAAAAAGGTGACCGAAAGCGCGATCGAAAAGAAAGGTCTTCAGCCGATGCCTGGAAGTAAGAAGAGAGCAGGTGAGGCGAAGGGAATGGGGGAGGGGAGTTCCAGGGCCTTGGGGCGTCGTGGCTGAAGGCACGGCCGCTGAAGGTGAAGCGGAGGATTCGGGGGACGAGGAGGAGGCCAGACCTGGTAGAGCGAAGGCAACGGGTGCTGTTGTGAGGAGCGAGGAGGTCAGAGAGGTAGTGGGGGTTGCAGAGGATGAAGGTATTTGAAAACAAGTAAAATTGCAGACAGGTGGTACCTTGCAGTGGGGTCCTTGTGCTCTCTGCCCACCCTGAAGCTGTGTCCTTGTTTGACTAGACAACTACGTGCATCGGCTGGTGGCCAGCAAGACTGACGGCAAGATCGTCCAGTATGAGTGCGAGGGCGACACGTGTCAGGACGAGAAGATCGATGCCCTGCAGTTAGAGGTTAGTCTCTGGAGCTCTGGGATACATTCTCCCTAAGCAAACGTGGGCTTACCGTGTGTACTTTCCACACCTGGCCTTCAGTAATGATGCCCCCTCTCCTCCACGGAACTCACTCTGACACTCACTCTATCTCCAAATCCAACACGTTTGAACCGGTGTATATTTAGAACTTGTGAATATGACTTGCCTCCTTCAAAGCCTGTCTCGAGGCCATTCTCTTTGACTGTGTCTTCCTCACCCCCACCCTGTCATCCTCCAACCCCTCTTGATTCCGATTCCCAGCTCGGTTGCAAAACCCTGAACTGTTCAGAGCCGAGGGACGTTCTCCCGATGTGAAGGACTCTGTGTAAAGGTCATGTTGTTATTAGCTGTCCACAACTCCCCTCAGGTCTTCGTGTCAGGCTGGTTGAACCTGGAAGCTCTTGATTTACTTTGGTTCCCACCATCGTCCTTCCCTAGTGGGGGTGTGGAGGGGTGGGGGGAGAACCAGGCCATTTAAGAGTGAAATCAGGAAGCATTTTTTTAACTCAAAGGGTGGTAAAAATCTGGAATACTCTTTCCCCAAAAAAGCCAGGATTCTGGATGCATCCACACCGACACCTACAAAAGGGATGAGAGATGTTTGGTCAGTCAGTGTATTAAGGGATATGGGGAGAAAGCAGGAAATTGGAATTGAAAGGATTAGTGGAGATACAGATCAGTCATGGTCTAATTAAATGGCGGAACAGGCTTGAAGGGCTGAATGGCCTATTCCTACGAGAGAGAGAGAGTGGGTGGGGGGGGTGGAAGCAGCTCAGTCTGGAAGCCGTTTAGCGATTTGAGTATCCCCGGGTTCACTATTTGGGACCTCAGGGACTCGACGACTACAACAACTGTCGTTTATATAACGCCCCACACGCAGGCTGGCCTTTCGGACTCAGTGTGAGTGGTTGCTGATCCCGGCTCCTGGTGTTGGAACAGTAAGAAGCAGGTGATATAACTTTTCTGGTCGGATTTTTTTTAAAAAAATTTGCCTCTTTGTATTTTGTGCAAACAGTACTCATACCTCCTGACCAGCCAGCTGGAATCTCAGCGCATCTACTGGGAGAATAAGATTGTGCACCTGGAGAAAGATGCCGCAGAAGAGGCAGGTTTGAGCCGAAACGTTTAGATATATTTTTGTTGTATCGGTCTTGATTCCCGAGACAGTCCTGTAGCGCAGTGGTTAGCGCGCTCGCCTGGCCAGCGAGAGGATCCAGGTTCAATTTCCTGGCCAAGTTAAAACATGAATAATAATAATAATTATTATTAATATAATCCTTGCGTTTGATTTAGCCCTTTTCACATCTTATCGATGCCTCAAAGCGCTTTGCAGAATTTATTATAAAGTGACTTGGGCCAATTGCACACAGCGGTGACCCACAAACAGTCCATTGAAATGACCATTTGGGCGAGTTTTCTTAACTCCACCCCACCCTTGTTTACTCAACAGTCAGGAGCAAGTTGTTACGTTTACCAAGTTGGTAAGTCGAATGGTGGATCGCTTTCGGTGGGGGAGGGAGAAAAGAATTTGCTCGCTCAATCCACAACTGTTTGTGGGGCAATGCGGCGCACAATTGGCTGCCGAGTTTTGCGCCACAGAATACACAGTCGATTCACTTTACACTGGATCCTGTGAGGCGCTTCGAGTCATGTGGAATTCCTCTTTTCCAGATCAGCAACATGAAAACAAAGTTTAAAGAGACCATTGAGAAGTGTGACAGCCTAGAGCAGCGGCTGAACGAGCTGATAAAGGACAAGCAAGCTCTGGAGAGGAAGTAAGTTCTTGTGGCTTGCCAACTCCGTACAGATCTGTCCGATTCCCCCTGCTTGGCGGGCTCTGGCCTGTTCCACGTTCCCCTCCGCCCCCCCCCCCCCCCCCCCCCCCCACAACCTGCTCTCCCCACCATCGACGGTCAGGCCTTCAACCTTTCTGCCCCCACCCTTTGGAACTCCATCCCACAGACCCTTTGGCTGGCCCTCCTTCAAGGCCCGTTTCAAGACCCTCCGATTCGATAGCATTTTTGGTCACCCTCCTACCTTCCACACCTGATCACACCTCCCTCACCCTCCTGCTTGGATCCAAATCCCCCTGACATGAAATGCATGGTGTGTATGTAATTTGTTGTTGTTCAGACGTCTCAAAGACATAGAACATAACATAAGAATTAGGAGCAGGAGTAGGCCATTCGGCCCCTCGAGCCTGCTCCGCCATTCAATAAGATCATGGCTGATCTAATCTAACTCCACTTGCCCCCACCTTATCCCCCAATCCCTTTAACCACAAGAAATCTATCAATCTCAGTCTTGAATATATTCAAGGACTGGGCATCTACAGCTCTTTGGGGGTAAAGAATTCCATAAATTCACTACCCTCTGAGTGAAGAAGTTTTTTTCTCAACTCAGTGCGAAAGGGCTGACCCCTAATTTTAAGATCGTGACCCCCCGGTTATAGTTTCTCCAACCAGGGGAAAAAGTCTCCCACTATCTACTCTGTCGTGATAAGGATGTTGTGATAAGACGTGATAAGGTTCTGTAACAAATGCAAAGATTATTATTACTGTATTAAAATTATGGCATAATTTAAGAAATATTTGCCCGACCCTAAAAAACAAAGGTTGGGAGTAAGGACTGCACTAACCCGAGTGGCCATGGTCTGTGTTTGTCTTCCCCTCCCCTCCTCACCCAGGTGCTCACAACTGAACAACAAGGTGTCTAAGCTGGGCAACGAGCTGAAGGAGGAGCAGGAGATGAACAAGTGCCTCCGTGCTAATCAACTTCAGCTGCAGAGCAAACTGAAGGAGGAGGAGAGGAGGCTGAGGGAGACGTGCGAGGAGAAGGACCAGCAGATCGCCGAGGCCCAGGAGCAACTGCGCGACATCATGTTCTACCTCGAGGCCCAACAGAAGATCAACCAGATGCCGGCCGACACACGGCAGGAGATCCAGGAGGGACAGATCAACATAGCCGTGGCCGCCAACACCTCCTCCACCGGAGCCATCACCAAGACATCCAGGAGAGGGCGAGGCAAGCGGAGCAAGTAGCCGAGGTGGAGGGGAGGAGAGAGTGGGTGGGGAGAGTGTGGGAGAGAGAGAGAGAGAGAGAGAGAGGGAGGGCTTCTCGTTTTCTTTGGAAAAAAAAAGTCCTCCCTTAGAGATGTGTATATTTGTTTACTTTCAGCACCTATCACCTGACTGTACTTGCCTGGTGTCATTACAATCGGATTTCTATCTATACATATATATATTATATATTGTGTATATATATAATATATATAAATGCCAGTCAGTAAGGGGGCTCGATGCAACACTAGTGAGACGTGCATGAGAGGTTTTTCTTAATTTAACTCGGAGGTGATTGACTTGTGCTTCCCATAGTATTAAGCCACTCAGCGAGGCGCTGAACGAAGGGAGCTTGCAGCGGGTCGGGGCGAAACACGTGGGTCACGTCTGGAGTATTCTCTCGCAACAACAGCGTTGCTTGTGCATGCCAGCATTAAAATGATCCGTTCAGAAAGAGTTTTTCCCCTTTGCGTCTTCAACTTCACAAGCGTTTACAGGAATGATTATTCCTCCCCAACCCCCCCACCCCCCACCCACCCACCACCACCCACCCACACGATAGTGTTTTGGGCAGGGAGGGAAGGTGGGGGAAGGAGGAGAAGGTGTGATAAGCAGTGGTGGTGGATGGGGAGGGTGGGGGGGTTATAAACAGTGTACAAAGTTTCGTTGTGCGGTCATCTCAAAGGTAGTGTATATAGACAGTAGAATGCTTCCTGTGGAGATTTTATTTCTGAAGCAAGCAATTACTGTGGCCTTGGTGGTTCAGGGTTTAATCGGTGTTCCTTGCATCTCATTCCAGTAAAACTCGCACAAGTCTGATCCGTCTGAATTGTATAATCTCCCAAGAATTTATGTTTCTGTTATATTTTGACATAACTCATACTTTGCGTAGGTCATGTTCAATGTACGGTTCCCAACTGATGAGGCTTTTGTGAGGTTTACTGGATACCAGAAGGAACGATAGCCAGCCTGTGTCCATGTGTGCTGTGTCAGCCAGAGTGAAATTCACCGTTTGAATCATTTGGTCTCTGTTTCAGTGCAAGTCCACGCCTTGCTATTCACTCACAGAGCCGCTAGGGAGTTTTGAGGAGGTGCGAAGGTGGGGGAACTGGCGAGGACGGACACTCTTTTAGCGATGGGGCGAGGGCGCTGGAGACATTGCTGAACTCTACGCCCTTGCTCGCTTCCTACCCTTGAACTGCCCAGGTGAGATCCTCACACTTGGGGTCAGAGAGCTATACATTGCTCTCTGGGACCCAATGAACCGTATAACCAAAAAAAAAAAATGTTGCCATTGAAATGAGAGAATATTCTTTACTTCAACATCTCTGTACGGTATATAATTCAAGCATCTCGATGTCAAAAGGAATCAATCGCCTTCTTTTTGAATCAAATCTTGTGGCTAATGTGTACGTTTTCAAAGTTAACATGTGCAGGTGGATGCAAAGCATTCCTCACTGGAAAAGTTTTGGAATGAGTCTAGCCATGGTTTCTTGAGGCAGTGTTGCAATGTAACCCCTTGTCTCTCTCCTTTCTTCCCCCTCCCTCTTTCTTCCCTCACAACCCATTACCCTCACAACCCATTACCCCCACACACACACAAACAACACACATACACAAATGTTGATCATTTCACTACTTCTCCCAAGATCAATATTGAGATTGTGGCAGAAAATCGGGAGGAAATTTTTCTATGAAGGATTATAGTTGAGAAACTGTGACCGATTTTATTGTAAAACAAACTGCTAATTTTTGTCCCTATAATATTACAGGGTATGTTTGTATGCCTTAAAATGCTAACCCTAAGCCCCCCCCCCCCCCCCCCTCTCCTGGCTTCAGGACTAATTTGGAATCTCCAGCCACTTGCTAGGTTGCCTCCCATCATTTATCTGGCTCAGTTGGTTGCATTCCCGCTCGCCTCCGGGTGGGGACAGTTGTGGGTTCAAGCCGCCGCGGGTTGAGTTTTGACAGGTTCGGCCGGCGTTCCTGTGCTATTCGGGAGAGAGCACTGTATTCCCAAAGGCATCCTCTTCCATTAAACCAAGGTCTTGTTTACCCCCTGGGCAAGCCTTACAGCTTTTCCATGATACTATTTCAAAAAACAGTGGGTGTTGAGTTTCTCCTGATGAATTGGCTATTCCCCCCCCCCCCCCCCCCCTCCCCCATGGCTGTTTGGGACCTTGCTAGAGCAATTGGCTGCTACGTTTGCTTTTCCTACAACAACAAAAAACAGCCGCTCGGCAAGAATTATGGACATGGTCCGCTTTACAACATCTCAACAAGACATAAAGATGCAAGTTCTTCCAAACTGTTGGGGGTTGGGTGGGTTTGGGGATGGGGGGGAGGGGGCAGTGGTGGAAGGGGAGGAGAGGGGAGGAAATGGAAAGAAACTTGGTGGTTTGCCAAACCACGTAACCAACCTCAGGATCTCCCATTCTGTTGTTTGGTTGAGTCAGCGCTTCATGTTTCCGTTTCCATTGGTTACAATACCAAGCAGGGCAGTCGCTCACTCCAGAATCCAGAGGGATTGTGTTAGCTGCTGGTGGTGAGATTCAGTTTATTGAATCTAAACCGATTGTGCAATATTGAAGGAAGCTAACTCAGAAAGAGGGGCAAGGTTTTCGGGGTCACTATTTTTTTTTAGCAGGAACTTTGCGCCTCTGTTAAGCATTCTGCAGACTGTTTTAAGAGGGGCGGGTTACCTGTTATCTCTATGTCTCCTGTGTGTTAGTGTTTAAGTAGTTTTGTTTTAAAAAAAATAAATTGGATGATGTGCGATCTCAGCTGTTAGATGGATGGGCTGTGCGGTGAATCGCCAGACTTGAGATGACATGAGGAATTATCCGTTGGGAGTGATCTACGGTGGCATGAACATCAACAGCACTTGAGATAACCCTTCACCTCCCAACACACCAAAAGCGCAAAATGGCACTTTTTATTTAAACCAGTTTCTAGGCAATTTGTGGACAAATGCCTTTGACACCGGTATAAAACGGCACAAAACAGGTTATTTCGTGATAGAGCTGTAGTTGTGAATATTTTGTTTTTTTTAAAGAAAGGTAAATGGATGTTTATTTGTTGCAACTTTCCCCCCCCCTGCCCCCCACATCCCCTCCTCCCTAGGGTGGGAATTGCAGGGAGGAGGGGTGGGGGGGAGGGGGGTGGGAGGTTGAAAGTGGGGGTGGGACATGCGTGAATTGGGGCGGAACGTTAAGCTTCCGATGGAAAGCAAACGAGTGACTGTGGCGTTATGAAGAGTCGGGGTGGACTAGTCTCCGCCACTGATGTCCCGTTTTGTAAGACTGCAGTTTCCAAATGCCTCAATAAAGATACCACTGCCCTCTTATCAGCTCGGGGGAAATAAAATGGCTTGTGTCAATTCAACAAGACGTCTCAAATGCATGTTTACTCCACTGCATTCGTATGATTTACTCTCTCACTGAGAACGCTCCATACTTTATTAGTCATGTGGTAACGTTTTGGCGCTATTTCAAACAACACAGAGCATATTCCCAATATTCCCCCCCTCAGCCAAAATGAATTGTCCATTATTATTAATAATAATAATAATCCTTGCATTTGATACACCTTTCATGAGGGATAACTTTCTGGTAAAATGTGATAGCTGTCTTGTGAATGTTGCTACCTACATGATAACCATTAGCAATCGTGTGGAAGCACTTGTTCAACTTGTTACGGGACTTTATCAATTGCAATAACGACTCGCACTTATAGAGCGCCCTCCACGTCTGGTAGTGACTCAGAGTGCTTCAGTCAGTTTGGGACTATGTGAAATGGAGGCTCGAGCCACAGCTGGCAGTAAACTGAGGCCAGATTTCTGCCGTCTGCACTCGAGCTGGAATGCGCACTTCTGATTTGAGGGAGAGTTCCACAACATTATGGAGTCCTGTAGCTCAGTGGTTCGTGCACTCGCCTCACAAACTTGAGACAAAAACAAAGGTTGCTGGGGAAAGAGTCAACGCTTCGGGTCTACAACCCTTCATCAGAACCAGGGTTCTGACGAAGGGTTGTAGACCCGAAACGTTGACTTTTTCCTTTCTCCATGGATGCTGCCTGACCTGCTGAGTTTCCCCAGCAACTTTTGTTTTTGTTTCAGATTCCCAGCATCTGTAGTATTTTGTGTTTTGTTTACAAGCTGTGTTCAATTCCAGGCAGGTCAAGGCGAAACTGGGCACGTTTCCTTACTCCACATGTCTAATAATAATCCCACAAAAAAATATATTGGTCATTTCAATCCAGGACTGTTTGTGGTCTGTGTGTGACACAAGGAATTATCCGTTGGGAGTGATTTATAGTGGCTTGAGGTTCAACAGCACATAACAACAAACAAAATTACATTTATAGAGCGCCTTTCATGTCGGGAGGACGTCCCAAGGCGCTGAACAGTCAGCAGGATCGGGACCAAACGTGTGAGGGAGGGGAGGGGAGGGAGAGAAGTGGGAGGGCAGCAGAAGTCATGATCGAAAAGGAGGGTCTTGAGACCGGCCATAAATGAGGCAACTGTGGAATAGAGTTCCAGAGTGTGGGGGCAGAGCGGCTGAAAGTCCTGCCACCGATGGTAGGGGAACATGGAGCAGACCAGAGCCCGCTGAACGGAGGGAGCGGGCTGGTTGGTAGGGAGTCAACAGGTCGGAGAGATAGGAAGGGGCAAGGCCGTGGATGGCCTTAAGATAACCCATCACCCACGTGCAGTCCCGTAGCTCACTTGGTTAGAGCACTCGCCATGCAAGTGAGAGACCTGGGTTTGGTTCCAGGCAGGGCAAAACCTTGGGCAAGTTTCCTTCCTCCACAGGCCAAACAATAATCCCTCCAAAAAAAATTACAACTAAATTGGGTCATTTCAATCAACGTCTATTTGTGGAAATCTGCCGTGCGCAATCGGCTGCCACGTTTCGTCGCCCGCAAATATACAGTCAATTCACTTTTACGGTACATTTCTTCTAAGCGCTTTTGAGACGTCTGGAAAAAGCCCTATCATCAAATGCCAGTATTATTATTATTATTGGGCTCCGCGGGAGAATACAGTAAGGGAGATTGACTGTGTGTGTTGTGGATGAATTGCAAGAATTATACTAATATATATATATATATAAATTCTATAAATAAAACTATAAAAGTCCTGATGAAACTTTCTAAAAGTGAGTCCATTGATAACCTTCCCTGCTGCACTCCCTCCTCCCCTCTCTGCATTGCATACTGGTGCAACTCCAGCCCGCGCATGCGCAGCCCAACTCCCTCGCTCCCGGCGCGCGCCACTTCCTCATCACCTCCTCCTCCTCACCAGTGTAATCCTCCGCCGGAGAGAGGGAGAGAGGAGGAGGTCAAAGGTTAATTACAAATGGGGGTTGGTGGGGGGGGGGGGGGGGGGAGAAACTGAAGAAAGTAAACCCCTTGAATAAAAACAACATAAAGTGTGGAAAGAGATTAAGGGGTTAAACACACACACACAAAAATCGACAAATGGCCTCCTCGCCTTTCTCTGAAGGGAACTGAAGACTCTTAACCGGAGGAAGGGGCTGAGGGAGGGGGGTGGAGGAGACAGTCATTTTGTTTAAGGCAGGAGGAGGGGACTGCGCATGGGCGTCAACGTTGACCGGATTGGGCGGGTTTCACGCCCAATTTGGGCTATTTGTAAATGGCTGGTTGGTTGCGCTGTGTGTGTGTGTGCATCATTTTTTATTGGATATGGGGGGCGGGGGGGGGGGGGGGGGACATTTAGTTGGCGGTGTTTAATTATATGTAGATATATATGTGTGTGTGGGGGTGTGTGTGTGTAAATATGATAAACCTGCAAAAATAACCTTTTTTTGTCTTTTGCATTTGTTTTCTTCTCAATTGGGTCTTATTATTGTGTGTGTGTTGGGGGGGGGGGGGGGGGGGGGGGGGGGGGGGGGGGGGGGAGCTGCAGCATTTCATTGACTTTTGTATTTGGATGTGGACTAGGTGGTGAATACTGTGCCTTTGAGGAGCGGGGGGGGGGGGGGGGGGGGGGGGGGGGACACGAGGGGAGGGCGATTACAGCTAAATTAGGCTCTTATTTCTACACACCACAATAATAATTATTATTATTAGGGGAGGCGGGAGGGTTAGCTTTTTTTGTACGACTGTCTTTTAGCCCTGTTTTAAGGCTGGTGGGGAGGGATATATACGTTTATATATATATATGTAAGTATATAAACAACACAATATATAAACTATTTGGATTTAATTTCTGCGGCTCCACAAATCAGTGAGTGATGAGGGAGGGGGGTGCGCGTGTGCGCAGGCGCGTGTGCTGGTGCGCGAGGTGAGGCGGTCACAAGTGAGGGATAGAGGCGGTGGGGGGGGGGAAGGAGCCTGAGCCCGGATCTTTTTTTTATGTATGTGTGTGTGTCTCTCTCTCTCATACAGTCTCTCTCTCTCTCTCTCGGTGCCGGCCGCTGGGCTTGTGATTTAGCGGCGGAGTCAAGCAGCAGCGAGTGAGCGAGTCAGTGACTGACCGACCGACCGACCGACATACATATAGACATTACATACATCACCACGCATTTACAGTGAGCCTTCAGAGCGCTCTCCACTTCCCTCCCCCCCCCCCTCCTTTCCCGCCTCCCCCCCCCCCCCCCCCGCCACCTTTCTCACACACACACACACACGCGCGCAGCCTGAAGAACGGCCGAGGACGAACGAACGACTGACCGACGCCAAAGCGGCTTGTCTATCTGTCGTTTTACCCTTTTTCTCCTTATTATCCTCCCTCTCTTTAGTAGTTTCCCCCCCCCCCTCCTTTCTATCTTTCTCTCTGGTAATTTCCCCCTCCTCCCCCCCATCTCCTTTTTTCACTAGTGTTTCTTCACTCCCCTTTTCCCTCCCTCCCTCCCTCTTTCACTCACTCCCATCCACAGTCCGTTTTTATCCGTTTTAATTTAAAAAATTAAAAAAATAATCCCCCATCCCCTCTGTACCTAACCCCCCCCCCCCCCCCCCCCCCACGCCATCTCTCTCTCTTCCCCCCCCTCCCCCTTCAAGTCGTTGCAATCGTCGTCCTCCTTACCTCTCTTCCCCCCCCCCCCCCCCCCCCCCACACATACACATTCACATTCCCCTCCTCCCTCCCCTTCTCCCCCCCTCCCCCTCCACCCCCCCCCCCCCCCCCCCCCCAGTTTGGATGCCGCCGCAGCTGCCGCTGCTCTTGTTGCTGCTGCTGCCCGGAGCCTGAAAGAAGGAAGGAATAGAGAGAACGAGAGAGAGATAGAGAGAGAAAATAAGAAGAAGAATCAGGAGAGAGAAAAAAAAACCCACACACATTACTAATCACACATACACAGGCAGAGAGAGAAAGAAAGACAGACAGACAGAGAGAGAGAAAAAAGGAGAGAAAAGGGGTCGTCGATAAACCATCATAATGTCCATGAAACAAGCCAGCAGCCGCAAACCCGGCGGCGGAGGAGGAGGAGGTGGTGGAGCGGGAGCGGGAGGGAGACAGTCGGCCGGCAGGTAATGTACCTCACAAGCACCGGCTTGGCTTAAACTTTAACCCGGGGCTTTGCTAGCTAGGCCTCTCGGTCGGTCGGTCTGTCTGTCTCAGGCCGAGCGGTAGGGAAACAGTCCACAGGAAGGTAATGTACCTCTTTCTCTCTCACACACACACACACGCGTCTGACTCAAACTTTACCCCGAGGCTTTGCTAGGCCTCTCGTGTCTTAATCCGAGCTTCTCCTCGGGTTGGCCCGCTATATAACCTGACGGAACTGAACGATGATGACAGACCAGGCGGGTAGCGCTGGCTAGGCCTGCCCCGGCCGGGCCTGCCGCCCCCCCCCCCCCCCCCCCCCCCACCCCTCCGCATGCGGCCTGGTCTCTATCGCTCCTCACCGCGGCCTAAAGTAAGGCCGGCGGCTCGGCCCAAAGTAAGGCCGGCGGCTCGGCCCAAAGTAAGGCCGGCGGCTCGGCCCAAAGTAAGGCCGGGGGCTCGGCCCAGACTAGGCCAGGCCGGGCCTGTCGGTGTCGAAGGGCAATAGGACAGGCCTTCATCTCTTGTGTGTGTGTTTATTTCAAAGAAACATATAAATATATATATTTGAACTGGTTGCAAATTACGTTAATATATATTTAACAATATATAACCAGCGGGTTCCTCCTCCTCCCCCCCGCTTTCCCCGACTCCCCCACGTCTCGATGATTTTATTGTTATGTGTGCGATCCATCCACTCGAGGCGTTGTCGGAGGATTTTGTGAGAATCCTTTTTATTCCCCCCCACACACACACACACAGGTCGCGTAATGTTTGCTGGCCCTCTGGCTTTTTTTTAAAAAAGAGAGAAAATTGTCATTGAGGCTTTTTCTTTCTTTCCTCTTCCTCCTCCTGCCCTTCCCCCCCCCCCCCCCCCCCCCGCCACACACACATACACACAAGTAAAATAAGATCACTATCAATATAAAACACTTTTCATTCCACTAACAGCCTCTCCTTCCCACCTCTCTCCCGACCTGCCTGTAACGAACGTTATTCCAAATCAGAAGACTGGTCAATACTTGTATTATACGGTTCATATCATTCACATTTTGTTTCGGTCTCCACCACCCCCCCCCCCCAAAAAAAATATAGTTAAGTAATCATTCCCAGACTGCAGGTGAAATAATGTGTTTTTTTTAAATTAAATAAAAACAAATGTTCCCAATGAGAGATTAATCCCGTGTCTGGTGACATTTTAAAACCGCCCTTTCTTTCCATGGCGACCCTGGGTATGTTACTGAAACAAGCATTGGGCTAGAGTTGGAGGTTGAATGAATTGCACGCTCAAAATGGTTTTCTGGTTGTGAAACCCTCACATCGAAGGAGCACTCTCTTTTTTTTAATGAAATGGCTGTTTTCTGACTGGGATCTGTTGGATCTTTGTATTTTTTTTTACTAAACAGTTTCAATCTTGTATGTTTTGGAAAAATATTCCACACGCTTTAACCTTGATGGTTGAGGCCTTGACCCGGGATGTGAGGTTTGTGGGTTCGAATCCTGGTGAGTCTTGTCATTTTTGAGGATGGTCATTTGGTTTGGGGAGGGGGTGGGCGGGGAGGAGATGGCAAGGTTGTTTCCCTGGGGATGGAACTGGCTTTGCGGTGATGCATTTGCCTAAACAAGGGTTTGAGTTTTTTTCAATAATGGTTCCATCAATTCTACAGTCAAAACATGGTTAGGGAAGGTCCTGGCTGTGTAAGTATTGCAAACAACATTATCATTCTTGTGGAGGGCAATAGTTTTTTTAAAAACAATTGGCAGTAAAAAAATTTTTATCAAATAGTTTTCAGAAGCTGAAAACTCAGATGTGTTCAATCGTTGCTTTTTTGGCACAGTTTCTTGGATAATATGTGACTGTTCTTGGGAATGTAAATGCTAATTCTGCACATTACTACCCCCTGGAACTGTTGCTTCTGAAGAATACCATCACAAAATGACGTGTCACTAGTGTTGGTGAAGTGAAGTTTGAATAATTTTAAAGGATTCTGTTCTTGGAAAGTCTCTGTTTTGGCCTCCATAAAACATTTTGAGTTTCAGTCAAAGTCATCCAGAGCCACGGTGAAGTTTGTAATGTTACCCTTATTGGTGCAAAACATCTTCTCTGTACTTGTGGGGTTATACTGATCTGCCAAGGTCTGGATGCTTGAGTTCTTCCCACTTGGTCTTTTCCTTCTCACTGAAAAGAAACATTAATGTGCTCCACCCCTTATGTTGTCTCAAAGTACAACGAGTTGCGCTGAAGCTGAGAAGGCCACTTTGGCAGCTAATCTTTTCAGCAGTACTCCGCAGGTGAATGTTGGCTAACAGAATACAGTTCTCCGAGACTAACTTTCTGCTCTTCAAAGTAATACTATGGGATTTTTAGCATTCATCGGAACAAACAGACAGGACCTTGATTTAGCTTTTCATCCAAAGTATGGCAACGTTGTGTTGTGATGATGTATAAGATGACAACCTCAAGTTCAGGTCTTGCTGAGTGAGGTAAGATTCCATGGACAGGTGTGAGTGACCGACTGGCACCGTAGCAAAATTGCCATACCTTGTGTTCCAAACAGTTAGCACAGGATCTAAGTGTGTAATTTCCAGCAAGAAAATCGTAATGATCAGAAGAACTAGGTTGTCCCTTCCTTGGTCATGGGCTGAGTATCTGTAGCACCACAGTGGTTGTCTGGGCCAGATAAGGCGACTCGTGTTACATGGCGAAAATCAAATTTGACTGGAATGTTTCTGTGTGTTGAGCATTGAATAAATTAAGGTTTACTAATTGCTTTCAAGCACAAATCAGATAGATTTCTGTTAGGAAATAGTATCTCAATACAAAATACAGTATAGTCCAAGACACCACATGTCATGTGACTGCTAGGGTGGAGGAAGGCACACTGGATGGACCTTGGGCTTCTTTCGCCCAGCAAATTCTTAATGTTCTTATTTTTTTATTTGGTTGCAGCCATCTTAATCCATGCATTAGCAAGCTAGTTACAAGTTTGTAAATTAGGGCTTAACAAACTGCTACTTAACAGAGTTTCATTTGTAGGCTCATCTGCACTGTCATTTTTGTACAAGTGTAGGTGAAAGAGAAAGTAATTTAGCAGTCAGCCTCATAGTTTCTTTCCTGCATGCCCCCTCCTGGATGATTCACCAAATGGGTTTAGCTGTGGAACCTATTGTGAAATAATTTCCAAGACAAGACGATTTGCTTAATATTCTGCTTGGGAACATTCTATTTATAGAAGAAGATGTCACAACACCTAACATAGGCAACTGACTACTTTGGTAGTTAGTATTTGAGTTTGGTGTAGCTTTGTAACAGGTAGCTTATAAATACAGAATGTACATCTGCAAGTTTATAATTTTACTAATTTTCCAGCCTTGAATCTCTTCCCTGTAATAGTATTAAACCTTGCATTTTATATAGCTCCTTATCACGTTGTTGAGATGTCTCCAAGCGCTTCACAGAACATACTGTAAAGTAGATTGACTGTTTTTGTACCCTGTTAAAATGGTGATGACTCCTCCATCTCTACACCCTTGCTCAATTTTCTTTTCCAAAAGAAATGCAATCATTATTTTAAACCCCACTGGCTAAGGCAATGTTTACCTCAAATAAATTTTTTGTTCACGTTTTATTTGTCCTTTGAGCTAACTTTCCCCTAACTGAAGAGCAGACTATCCAGAGCAGGTGTTCTAGGTATCAACCTGATCTTTTGGTCCCACCAAGCTGTTCTGTGTAAGATTTGACATCTCTTAATAGGTCCCATTAAATGGAAGTAATTTGGAGCCTGTAGTTCATGTGTATACGTTTGGTTTGAGGTTAATACTTTTTAATTTGAATGTACATATTTCAGGTTTACTTTTAGGTGAAAAGAAAGCAATTTGCAAACCTTTTACAAGTGTTTGAAATAATGTGGGTGTAGTCAATATTTGAATGTGTTTAATATTAACTGCTCTTGGCAATTCGTTCAATGCTGTGTTTCCTGTCTTTGTTTTTTTTATTAGGTGCCAAATATAATTGCTTCACTTGTTTAATCATAACTACCTTTTGCTTCAAACAGACTTTAATCTAAATGTTTGACATAAGTTTGATATGCTTCTAAAGATACCCTCCTATGCTTTTATTTCTCTTCCCCTTGGTCACTTTGAAGTAGTGTCAATATTTATCTGTTGGTATAATATTATGGATAAGGTCATACAAATCTTCTATCGTGTACTTTGCTCTTGCATGCCTCTAGTAGTGAACGAGAGAGAGCTTAGAAAAAAGATCGCATGCATAAGTTCTAGCTGAATAGATAAATGGTTAAATTGCACGGAAAGATCACAGCATTAATGGTACGGCAATTGGCATTCTTGTAACGGTGATGCAATTGGAAAGTTTGTCTGGTAACTTTGCCATTTTCCTCGTAACTGGATTATTGTAAAGAAAATTGCCTCATGTTGCTTTGCGGCCCACTCTGTTGACCTATGGCTGGCTTGGATTCTGCTGGCCCGAAGGATAACTCTTAATTAGATACAAGTAGACTGAACAACTCTCAGTGATTTGTGTCACAATGACTGATCTCACAGCTTAATGGGCAAATAGATTGGGAAAGCCCCATCTTTCCTTCATGTACAGTTATAGTGGAGTTCAGCATGCTAGCCTTTTGGCCAAGAGACATACCTGAGCCAAAAAGACCATAATAACCGTTTGTCTCTGCTCACCTTAGGGCAGACTTACCTTTGACTAAGGCAGTGCAGTGCTCTAGTTATGAATATAGGCTTGTGAAGCAGGCATCTTATTGGACATGAGATAGATATTTAGTGGCGCATTATATTCTAATATAGAAATGGACATTTATAATACCTTTACTTGAATGTAAATAATAATATAATAATAATCCCTGCATTTGATGTAGTGCTTTTCACATCTTCTAGACGTGTCAAAGCACTTCACAGAATATACTGTAAAGTGAATTGACTGTCTGTGAGCTAATACCATACAGAGAATGAAAGGATTGGTAGATAAATGACAGCAGTTCACATAACTTTTTTTTTGTTTTCTATGTTCACTCAAATTTGTAGCTATGTTAAATCATTACAGTCCCGCTTATGCTGTGACTTATTTTTTCTTTTCCCAGAGGGCGCAGTGGTGGAAAAGGACCTCCACAGTCATCTGTAAGTACAATGTTTTACACTTAATCTATTGCTATAGAAATGCTTTTCTTCTTCCTATGTGTTCTTGGTACCTTGTGCCACGCATAGAGGCTGCAGTGGAGAGTTGTGGAATGGAGAAAAACATTTGAAGTCATTTCATTGGACTTTGACACTGACTCGGTTTTTGTGTCTGCACGGGCTAACGCAAACCATTTGAAATGTGTAATCCGATATTCACTCACTGTAGACTATTATAACCGCTCACTTTCGTTGGCTTTCTTGGTTTAGGACACTGAGGCCCACTATAGTGGCTCACTGTAGTGGCCTACCTGTGGCTCAGCACCACATTATATGAATGCATTTTGACCCTCAGCTGTTGGGGCCATCACTGATTCTTTTTCAAATGGATTTTATTTGAACGCACTTGACACAGGTTTCACCTTGCATTACTGTAATACCTTTTCTTATAGTTTTACTTTTTACATGGTCGGCCATTGAGTTAATCTCACCCTGGATTATCAATAACCTAGATTGATTGGATTTATTTAATCATTAGCACTTATTTGCAATGCAATTGATTCTAGCTGAGGCCCATTTAATATCCAGCACTTCAAAGTACAAAGACTGTTGAATAAAACCGAGTGAGTATTTATTTCCAATTCCAGCCCAGTGCACAAGATGAAATTCCGTATGGAGCTACATAACTTGTTATTGCATGGTGTGTTAAATGATGAGTGCAAGTTATATTGGAAACAATCCACTGAAATAGGGTAAAAGAGCAGTAATGCTCAGTATCAAACCTGGTTGTGTGATGCATGACTTTCTAACAAGTGAGAAGTGCTGTTCCAATGTGAAGTTGTAACAGCCTTTAAATATTTATGGTACATGTAGTGATTGAGGGTACTGCTTGATATATTATTTTTTCCCTGATCATTTTGAAACACAGTAATTAAGTAATAATCATTGCATTCATATAGCGCCGTATCGTGTTGTTGCGATGTCTCAAAGCGCTTCACAGAGTATACTATAAAGTGTAGTAACTGTATTTTTGTGGGAGAGACTTAAAAGGACCATATAAGCACTTTGAGGTGTTGTATGAATGGCTTTAAACTGTATTAAGTGCAAGCTGTTAAGGCCATGTCTATCTCCTCTCAAAGAATTTAGGTGGTATTGACTCTTGTTTTCCCCTGATTGACAAATTCCAATTTGTGAATGTCTATTGTCCTCTAGATCCCGTATGATGGAATCTATGCAAACATGCGTATGGTCCACATTCTTACTTCAGTTGTAGTAAGTACACCTTTAACAATGAGAGCACCATTTTAAAATGTCCTTGACATTTTGTAGCCGTGCTTGACCACCGAAGAGAGTTCTACTGAGTTTTTAACTGAACTTTCTATTAATTCCTGTTGATGTGTGGTATTAATAGGCGAACACTGGACTAACGTGACGTAATTACAATAACCTTGTTAACAAGTGTGTACAAACAACACAAAATGTTGATCCTACATAACCCAAACCCTCCCTCCCTGACCCCCTACTCTACCCTATCCTCCTCTCCCCTCCCAATAGTGTAAAGCCGTCTCCATGAACTCCACAACATGAGTTCCACCCAGAAGTGATTGTGAGGCAGTATCGAGGGGGGGCTGTTAGACGATTGTCACTTTGTCCTTGTGCTTTATGATGTCACCTGAACCAAGTCTCAGATCACTGGTCTTTTCGTTCACTCGTGGGAGGGAACCGGTTGCATATTCTTTACATTGGGTCGAGCTTCCTAGTAATCAGACTGATTTCTTGCCAAACCTACGGTGATACCAATATAGATTTATTGAACTTCGGAGCATGTTGAGATGGACCGCCACACCGCCTGATAAGATTCTGGGAGACTAGAATCTTTTTAAATTCCCTTTCTCTGATTTCTCAATTAAGAGGTAACTTGTAGTGGTAAAAACCTTAAAATAATTGATGGGAGATGAAACGGGACATGACTTATAGGTCACCCAAAAGGGAGACCTAATCCCATAGCAAGCAATTGGCAAATCTATTAGTGATTTGTTTATAATGGAACAGTACTCAACATTGAAAGTAAGTGACTTTCCCCTCGAGTTTTCCATACTGTGTGTGAATACTCTTGTTTAGGTTACTTCTCTAATTGTCCTTGGGGATTGGTTGTACATTGTTCTTGATCCATAATATATGCTGCAAGTTGGTGATGTGGGAGGGAGAGAAAGAGAGGTCTGAGAAAGCAGCTGAATTGTTTACTGGGAACTTGAACATTGGTGCTACTGTTTGATCAGTTTACATTGATCTTAACAGTTGAAACTTATCCCAGAATTGTTCCCATGCAAATGAGATGGAACGTGATCAATTTTTCTGCCACAAAAGTATATAAAGTATCAACTTGTGTGTTCATTTTTACAGGGTGCAAAATGCGAACTAAAAGTGAGGAATGGAGGAATATATGAAGGCGTTTTTAAAACCTACAGTCCCAAGGTAAACAGAATGTCTAATCAGAGCCTTTAAACACGGTTGCTTAAATGTGTGCAAAAATATAATTGATAGTGTACGACCAATTGCATCTAAATTGCACCTTTCACATCAGGAGGATGTCCCAAAGTACTGTACAGTTAAGTTCTTGCGCTCAAGCTGAATGTTGGTTTTGGGTTTGCTAGTGGAGGGGTGAGATGGGGCATGGTTAAAGAGGAAGATCGTAAGACAGACAATGAAGGAGGTGAGGGATGCGGCAAGGCAAAGTGCTCTCTGCTCGAGTTCCAGAAAGTGGGGGGGGCAGAAAGGGCGCAAAGCGGGGGTGGGTCATAGGGAGCGGGTGGGTTAGTAAGGGTTTAGGTATTGGACGGGACATGATCACAGAGGTATTTCAAAGTATTAAACCCTGTTATTGTACACTTTTGCTTATGTGGGTGTGCTTAAAATTTGTTCTCTATACGTGGTGACGTCGCCAGTCCTATGATGCAGGGGCACAGATCCAGAGCTTATAACTAACTTCTGTTATAAGTTGTTGGAATTTTATGGTCACCCCTGCCACCTTATAATGAGGTTTTTACTGCATCCCAATGAGAAATTTAACTGAAGTCTACAATACATGCCCAGTTGTTACAGCCTACTTTTTTTAGATCACATTTATAGAGGCAATGTTAAGTGCTTTACTTTATCGAGATTTCTGAATTGCAGTGTGATTTGGTGCTTGATGCTGCTCACCGGAAGAACACTGAATTCAGCTCGCGTGACCCAGGGCCCAAGCGAGAAGACATTGTGGAAAGCATCATTTTTAAATCTGCAGATGTCGTAATGCTGCATTTTAAAGATGTCGACTTAAATTATGCACGAAGAGGTAGGGTTCCCTTCTGAAAATTCCTACCAACTAGGTTTACAATGCATTAGAGGTCATCACCTTAATTGATCTTGTTTGATGTTTTATTCGAGGGAATGTTAAGTTCTTGAGAGATGATCAGAGTTCGGCCATTCTTAATACGTAGGTTTTTTTGCTTGCTGGTTGTATATTACAACGCCATCATACTTGTGTATATAAGTGCACGGTAGCGTTCCAGAACGCTATATTGATATTCAAATGAATTAGTTTTTTATATCTTAAGCACAGATAAAGGAACCCTCCTTTTTAATTACAAACCAGATTCCGAACAAACCGCCCAATATTTTAATTGAATCACTAGTTTTTTTGTAAAATACTGTTGGTGTACAATTTTAAATATAATAAGAATAATCCGTACATTTGATATAGTGTCTTATAACATAATTGAGATGCCTCAAAAAGCTTCTCAGAATATACTGTAAAGTGGATTGACTGTATTTTGGGGGAGGAACACGGCAGCCGATTGCTATATTGTTAAGTATAGATATTGTGTGTGGGTCTAAAGTAACGAATTTCTGTGAATGCGACTTTGACCTGCAAGAGCTGCGATACGACACTCCCAGACTGAGACAGAGTCAGATTTCTGTGGGTTGGCATGACGCACATTGGGTGACCGAAAGGATTTGCTATTTACGCATCCCATTGCAAATACTTCTATTTTTAACCCCACCCACCTCACATGGAGATTGTATAATAAAGGAAATGAAAAGTGGCCTATTGAGGTAGTCTTTCATTGTGTTCTTCAAGTCGGGATTGAGCATTGTGACAAATGGAATCTGCTCTGGCAGAACGCTTCATCTGTTTCGCTGTGGCATACTATATTCATTCAGCACGTCGAACACATTTGAATTATGCAGTTCAAAGTGAAACAAAATTCAAATAGAACCCCACTGTCTGACCGACGTAATTGAGCAGATTTTCGGCCATAAACAGGTGTTATGAAAATAAAATGTGTTCTATTGAACTTGTTATTGAAATATAAGCTGGGCTTGTTGCGATTACTCAGAACAAAGTGGAAAATGCTCCTTCACCTTGCTGAACACAAAATGAGAATTTTAATAGGTTTAATTAACTAATAATGTTAGTTAATTAAACTTGCCAATGAATAATAGTTGCGACTTTTTCTATTTTGTTTATTGACATTGTTCTTTTTTCCCCCATCTCGCTCTCTCTTTGTGACCACTTCAGTTCCATCTGAAACAGGTAATACTGATATTTACTTTGTTTTTTCAGTGGGTATGCATGCAAATTAAATTTGGGCTGTTAGTTTGGGTTGACGTCACTGGGTTACTGGCGGATTTATTTACTGCAGTTGATTCTACTAGTGAAACTAGAAACTAAAAGTCCATCTTCTTACAGTTATTTGTTGCCATTCCTCCTAATTTTAGGAAGATATGTTTTGAAAAGGGTAGTTTTGTTATTGTGGTCAATAACCTCATCCCATATGAATTATTTACTGGATTAATCTGTACACTTCGTGTACTGTCATGTTGTAGATGCCAATTAAACAGTTGTACAAATCTGAATATATTGGCTATGGAACATTAATAAAACGGATGCAACATAATAACGGCCAGGGTGACATTTGCTGAACTGCATGGGCTGTGCTTTGTTTTCGAGTCCTCATTGCTGAGGTCTACAGCACTAAATGAAATAATGAGGGAATCTGATCGATTTTTGCTTTATACGCTAATGTATTCAAGGTAATTGTTCTAAGTTGATTTTTGTAAGTGCTGCCTGCGTTAGAGCAAGCTTGTGACGCATCAACGTTAAGATAACGTTTGTGTACTGCAATCACTGATGTTTCAGTAAACTTTTCCTGACGGGATTAAAGAAATTTCTGGTGTTTGTGTAGCTCTGCATTTTCAGCAGTGGGTGAAGCCCTGCAATGATGCAGTTGCCGAAGTGAAACAAAAGGCCACTTTTCAGCTTGCTTAGCATGTTCAGCGCTTATACAAAGCGCAAGGCAGTGACTGGCTTGTTTCTGAAAGGCTTTGTTTGTGAAGGAAGTGGCGCCATACTTTTTTTTTGTGTCTGTGCTGCTTTTACAGTTTTGTTGCAAGTGCAAGTCGGATTTCTCCTGAATTGAGTCAAATCTAATTTGTTGGCCGGACTTTAAATGTCTTTTCGCCGTGTCCGAACTTGCAGTGAGAGTTTTTGCAGCACCGAGCAGCAGAACAGCTGTTGTACATGTGCAAAAATACTGTTCCCCAACCTTCCTGTAGTGCTTTGATTACATACTTTTTTTCCTTCTCAACCCCAGGAGGCAGGGGAGAACCCTCGAGTTTAGTCATTAAAACCTTTACAGTTTAGTGAGAAGCTCACATTATTTATTCTTTTATTAAATGTAGAAAGCGTTCAACGGTTTGGCATTCTTAGGAATGCATTCGAGGATGACTGTGTTTTCCCGCATCAGGCATAAAAGACTTGCCACATTCATTGGCTTTGGGAAGAAACATTTGACCCTTTTCTGATGAAGTGAAATTGGTGCTACGAGATCCGAAGTGTTATTCTTAAATGGTAATCAGCATAAAACACATGCTGGCCACCTCTGGATGAACATTTAGGAAATATGAACATTTAGGAAATAATATACAGAGTTAGGAAATTGTTCTCCATTGCAGTGGGTAAATAGAGTGCTACTACTCGACCCATCAACTACTCTTAAGCCTGCAGCTCTGTGTTGGTTGCTGGCAGACTATAATCCGTTTAATAATACTGTAGTTGGCAAAAATCAATTAATGCAATTCACATAATGTAGGTTGGACAAAACTAATTGCTTTGAACAAAACACTGGAGTTTAGGTCATGTGTTTGCACTTTACCAATTGACAATTTGTATTTCCCCTTGCAGTATGATTGTAGGGGAATGGAGTATATTCAAATGTAAAAAAAATTAGAGCGATAAATTCGGAAAAAATATCTTCAGAATGAATCAGAACAGGTATAGACACAGAGGGGAGTATTTTATTTGTTGCAGTGACCTTCCATAAGTACAAACAAGCCCAGAAACCAACTGGGCTGAATTGCAAGGGCTGATTTTACTCCTCCCCTGATAACCATTGCTCACAATCGTCCGTGGGTAGAGCTTTTCCTGAGCATTGTTGATTCCCCTTCTGTCTTATCTCTCAGTTCAAGTCAACTTGAGCCCCTTTGCAATGCGTTTTTTCTTGGCAAACATGTCAGGAAGTGGCTTCAAGAACTTTGCAGGTGCTCGCAGCCCTGATTGGGACAAGATGTAGTCCTCCCCTCTTATGAGACGTGACATGATGTATTTATTTGGCTGCCTCACATTTTCTGCTTGGGTTATCAAGTATCCCTGCCGGCAACTTATCCTGCAGAACTATTACAGTGCTAGTAAACCCAGCAAACTGTTGGAATTGACTGATTCTCTCTCTCTCAGAAACAACAGATTTTCCTTTTATGAAATCGGCATGATCTGCGGATGAGCTTCCAGCCTTGTGCTTGTACGCAGCATTTGTATACAGCATCTCAAACAGGCAGCTCGGTGATTTGATTGGCACCAGCTCTGAACGTTGGGTACTGATTGCGCTGAGTTGAAATCTTCTTAAGATTCCTGTCTTGTCGCGAGTTCTTCACTGCTTGCTGCAAACCAGCATTCTTTTCTCATGGATCAAACTCTGCATAATTCATGTAGCTTGATCCTACTTACTCAGTGCTGCCCTTGGTTGTTAGATCCTGCTTTGGCACTCCTCCCTTTAACTCCATCCCCTCCCAGCCCCCCACCCCTCCACCCCAAGTACTAGTGAAGTGTGTATTTTGCTAATTGAACCAGAATACTGTCCTTTATCATTGAGCACTGTATCAGCAAGATGCAGGGACTCCATTCAGCTGCCAGGAACTCTCCATTTATCCTTCAATACTCGTCATTCAGCCCTCAAGGTCATCCATCTCTGGTTGGCGGCTTTGTACTAATGATTGCTAAGATGCAGGAAACTTTATGCAGTTTCTCCCCACAAGTGATAATCAGGGAAACAGAATCATTTGAAATATGGTCGATTATTTATTCACCACTACCAGCTTGTAAATCATTCTGCTGTTGGCATTGTAGTGATATATATATATACATATATTACCATGTAATATATTTATAATATATGTAATGTATATGCCGTGGTGTAGAAAATGCAACTGGATAACTATTCGAGCAATTGCTTCAAATCTATGCAGGTCTTGAAGTTTTGTATTCATTTTATCAATTTGCAAATTGAAAATGACCATGTTCGTAAATAAAGTGATTTAAAACACAGGCTTTGTGTCTGTGGTATCTCTATGTCCTACTACATTATGTTGCAATGGTTCACCTGTTTTCAGATTTAAGGTAATTTTGATTGCATCAGTCTGCTTCTCATTCAAAATAAGTTTTTGACAATCATTTGAGACATTTCTGCTCTGAATGTAATAATGACTTGTTTCAGATGCTTTCACGGACGCTGCCATTGGCTCTAGAGTAAACGGTGAGCACAAAGACAAAGATCTAGAACCGTGGGATGGTGGCGAAAGCACCAGTGAAGATTTGGAAACCTTGGAATCTGATGTGGTAAATAGGCTATTATGCTTTGATACCTTGGGACAGTCACTACAAATGGTGTGAAATGCAGATTGCTGGCATTCAGAAATGATCTAAATTTCAACCAGGTGATTTGTAAAAGCTTGGGATTCTCTCCACAAGTGGAATAACTATCATTTTCCACCTGCTTTTGCATAAACCTTCATTCAGAGAAAAAAAAACACCAATTGAGTTTGGTTGTGTTTGCAGGAAAATCTTGCCTCCCTGGATTGATCAGTAATGTGCCTTTTCAGCCTGTGCATGTGTACAGAGACCCTGAAGTGAATGCATTCTTGTTCTAAAGCTATTATCCTGCCCACAACTCCCATTATTTTGAAAGTGAACTGTTTGGAGCTTGTTCACCGTGTTTACAAAATCATGCAGATTAAAGTCTGCCTTATAGTATGGATTGGGGCTATTTGGCAGGATTTGATTATGATTTGATTGTTTTTTTCCCCCTTCCTCCCTCAGTCTAATGGTTGGGATCCCAATGACATGTTCAGATTTAACGAGGAGACGTATGGAGTGAGATCAACCTATGACAGCAGCTTGTCCTCCTATACGTAAGTAGAGAACTTTTCAGTCCTGGTACTTTTCAGGTAAAACCAGCTCTTTCACTCATCGGTTTTCTCTAGCCATTTATCTTGAAATTGTTTAACTGGGGGGGTGGTGCTTTATTGGTGCCTGTGATACTTTACCCAAGTGGCCATTATTTAGGGGTTAGCCGTGGCCGCAGGTAAGTCATTTTGCTGTTTTTGTTTATGTCACAGAGTACCCCTGGAAAGGGATAATTCTGAAGAATTTCTAAGACGGGAGGCCAGAGCAGCTCAACTTGCTGACGAGATTGAATCCAGTGCCCAGTATAAGGCAAGAGTTGCTTTAGAAAACGACGAACGGACAGAGGAAGAGAAATATACTGCGGTTCAGAGAAATCCTGGGGAAAGAGAGAGGGAGAGCCATGGTGTGAACTCCAGGTACTGACTGCCCTTATTTCTCTTTCACACTCAGTCTGAATGCAAAGTCTTAGGGATTTATTTCTATTGAAGTGCCTTCATCATCTCCTTGCCAGGGAATGCCTAGAACAAAAACAACCTTGTCTTAATGGATCTCGCACTCTCCACAGTGCACGTCATTAATTTTACGTGGAATAAAAATTGCATTGCTAAGTGTAGAATTTGCATTGGTTTGCACTTCACTACATTGCAGATGTGGCCGGTGCTGATTATTGTTTTGTGTGAAGTGTTGAATAGTTGACTAAAATGAATGAGTGTTTTTTTGCGGTGTGTGTGTGAGCGAGAGAACATATTTCATAACCTTTGAAGATGAACCTCATTATCTTTTATCAGCAGCTATTTGTACACTTGCAGTATTTGAAATTGTCTTTTGAAGTTAGTCTTGAGTGTGATTTCAATTTTTTTTTATCCAGAGAAAATAAATACATTCCACCAGGCCAGAGGAACAGGGATTGGGGGAGCACACGGCAACATTCACCAAGGATCGGACAATCTGGCTCTGGCCCGCCATCTTCCCGGGCTGGGTCACACACCCCAGATTACAGCCCTAATCCTGGAAGTGACCAAAGAGTTGTTAATGGAGGCAAGTCTTTAGTAGTCGTTTAAAGACTGAGGCAAAAGCTTGCACAATGTTAACAGTCACAGAGGCCATTAGCCTGTTTGGAAGGAGCGAATAGACTATTTAACTCCTTTTGAACAGTGGTGTACGTTACTCTGGTTTTCACGTTGTAAGGAAGTGTGTGAAGGCTTGAATGAAGTCGTCATGTTCAGGAAATTCTACAATCGGGGGAAGTCAATGATAATGAGGTGTCTGTTGTTGATGTGCAAAAAAAAATGCAATCTGACTGGACAATCCCATTCACAAGGTTTGAAGTCCATTCACTTCTGATTTTGTTGGTGCACATGATTGATGGCATTTAAGGTTCAAATCATTCTTGCTATTCATCGTTAGTTAGTTTAGCCACATTGAACATGGGATAATACTAATCTGGGGGGAAGCTGTAGAATGCACAACCACTAAATGTCACTTCAATTTACAGTGTATTCGGTGAAGCGCTTTGAGATGTCTTGAAGACGTGATGAGGCGCTATATTGAATGGAAGGTTTATTTCTCTGATGGACTGATGGGGGTTGGTTCAGTGCAATGCATTCATCGGGAATATCGAGAAATCCCATTGTTGAACGTAATCTGAATTAGAGAGAATATTCTAGAAGCAAATAACATTCAATTAAGATTGAAGATGCTGATCACGTCCTTTTTTTTCACATTTTGGCACTACACCATCGAATTTTTTTATATACAGATTTAATTAGCTTTCAAAAATCAGATTGAAAAGTGCAACATTATGATAATCCAGGATGGAAGGTGATCGTTTTAGTTTGCCGCAGTTTTTTTTAAAACTAAAAAGTTTTCTGTTGCTTGTTTTCCCTCTTTTTTTTTTGTTCTTTAGTTTTTTTTACTCTCCTTCGTATCGTTTGTCCTGTCAGGTGTTTCCTGGCCATCGCCTTGCCCATCTCCTTCCTCACGCCCACCTTCTCGATACCCGTCAAGCCCCAACTCTCTTCCACCTCGAGCAGCCACTCCTACCAGGCCCCCCTCCAGGCCCCCCTCACGGCCTTCAAGGCCCTCGTCTCACCCCTCTGCTCACGGTTCTCCAGTTCCTGTCTCTACTATGCCTAAACGCATGTCTTCAGAAGGTACCTCAGTCAGTCCAGTCTGTCCATGTGTCTGCTGTTCAGTTTCTCTGTTGTGTCATCTTGCAGTTTTGGGTTTTAACACTTAAATTAACTGGTGCGGTGTTTGAAAGCAACTTAAATAGACTTATTTCATCTGATTTATCAGTTCTGTTGTGTTTTAACCAACTTTCCTCTGTGCTTGAAAGCAAGAAGTTATACAGTTGTTTTAACATTAAAAAAAATATTTGAGGGGATTAAAATTTTTATTAGAGGGGATTCAGTGGAATTTAAAATTGGTGATAGTTATACAGTAAAATGATTCAGCGCAATATATCAAGAGCCAAATAATATGTGGGCTTTTGATGTGTAAGGGCTTTGCTTTTTATGCAATCAGCCATCTTGCAATATTCCCATTTGTACCACATCGTGATTTAGTTTGGAAGGGGAAAGGATAGCGAAATTTAACATGGTCGCTTGTGAGATTCCAAACATTTCCGCCTCACAATGGTGTCACGCGGTTTGAGTATCACACTAGGGTAAAAGCCTCAGAAGAATTGATAAGAAGCCAGAGTACAGTTGTCGTCAATCTTACAACAAACTCAAAACGGATAATAAATACGGTGATTGTGAACTGATCCATCGAATCAGACTGTAACCAGGTAGTGTGCTGTTGATTGCATATGCAACAGTGTTTTTCCAAGTCTTTTGCACTACAGCACTTTCATTTTCATGTAAGAGTCTGCTCTCCATTCATTTGCTGAAGGATTTGTTATTTGCTGCTGTGTGAGAAGCAGCTGTGTGAAAACTGCATGTTTAACACATTGAAATGGACGCATGGAAATCTATTGGAAGGAATGGCCTGAAGAAACCTTGTGGTGTTTGGAATGATTTGTGAGGCTTGTGTTTCAAGCAGGACTAATCCTTTCTGTTGCAGATATTGGGTTGTTGATAGAATGAGGAGGGTGACCGTGCGTGTTGAACTGCAGAATGAAAGTAAAGTCAAAGGAATAGTCTCCCTGTGCTGTATTAATGCAGTAAAGTCCTGATAACTCCCAATCCTGCCTTAACTCGTCACTACCAATTAATAAGTCAGTCATCATCCTGTCAATATCCTGGCTGCACTTACTTATGTATTTATGTATACATATGCCTAACTTGCTACTCCAGATACCCATCACTGAGTTATTTTTCCTTGGTGAGTGGGGGGTAGGCAATTACAATGAAACACTTTCCCAATTCCGAGTTATCTGGGTTTTTATGTATTTGAGCAAGTTGAACAGATCAAGGTGGCAATCTTGTCTGACATTGCCATTCAGATTATAACACCCCAAATCCATCTCACCCTTGAAAAGTCCAACTTTGGTAGATTTTTTTTTCTTCTCTTTTGGGAGACGGGGGTTGGGGGGAAGGGTGGGAGATAGTAAGAAGATTGATGGCTGCGATTGAGTGAAATACAGGAACTTTTATTTTGATAAGATTACATATTATCTACAAGAAAAACCAATGAACCGTGTGTTTGTGAGGCCTCCTCCCATTAAGTCATCCTTTTGTGGATGGGAATTTTTTATACATGAGCGTTCCCCCCAAGAGCTAACTGTGCTTAAACTATTTGTCTGGCGCTAGTGCTATCCAGACTGTGGGCAGAGGAGCAACTCGCGGACAGACTTGTACACAATATCATCATGTTACCTTGCAAGGTTTGATTATAATGGTGGAGGGAACCAATCCAAATGTAGGTTGATTGGTTGGCGTCTCTGATCACCAGGGCTGAGAGTCTCCGGTGATGTTCACCCCATGTGTTCTCTTTGTCCCGCGAAGGTCCTCCGCGGATGTCGCCAAAAGCCCAGCGCCACCCCCGACACCGCGGCTCCTCTACCCGGGGAGGGATGTCCTCGGGCTCGGAGTTTGCTCCTCACAGTGTGTCCGGAGACATATCTGCCCCCGTTCCTCGAAACAGTCCTTCGGGGGGGACATGGTCGTCCGTCGTGAGCGGAGGTAAAATGTTTCATCAACGCAAACGGAACAACAATAGCAATATGGTGCAGATTTACATTTATGGTATACAGCACATTGGGAGGGGGGGGGGGTGCCCCAAAGCCCTTGGCGACATTGGCTGGGCTCCTGAGCTGGTGATGGGGAGAGGAAAGATATCCTAAAGCGCAGTTGCAGAAATGAATGAACGTGTTCAAATATTTGCATAAAGCTACTCCGTTACCAAAAACAATACCAACAATAGCTTACAAGTGTTTCACTCTGGTGTTGTATCCCAGTTATTAGTCTATTCTGCACCAAGAATAGTCTAGCGCTGTTCATGTCGGGAGGACGTCCCACAGCGCTGTAACATGGTGATTTTTTTTCTTCAATTGCATCTGAAGATCTATATTTTCCCCACTGTATGTGCACCTCGTGGGTTATATTGTCTTGAAGTGGTTAACGCACGCACCGTTTGTTCAAACTAAAGCTCTGTTTTTTTTAAACTTCAGGGTCAAGCTCTCGTTTGTCTCCCAAAACGCACCGCCCCCGGTCTCCCCGGCACGGCAACCCGCCCACTCAGTTTAACACTGGGGGCGCTTCCAGCGGGATGATCCTCTCTTCCCCTCAGCCGGGCAGTGGGCCAGCCGATCCCGTCACCATGTCGACCACTGCCGTGTCTCCTGCCCCTGCCAGCCCTGCCCCCAACAGGGCTGTCACCCCTTCAGCCGAGGGTAAGCCTTTCGTTTTATTTCCCCAGTCTTTTTTTCTTCTTTTTGTATTGTAATTGGCTGTCCCAATCTGTGTAGTGTTAACTTTTTTTTGATGGCCGGTATTAGACTTATGAGTCCCTTAGCGTAATGGTTAGAGCGCTCGACTCACAAGTGAGAGGTCCCGAACTGGGCGAAACCTTAGGCAAGTTTCCTTACTATAGGATAAACAGAGGCTTGCGCAGTGAGTAGGGTCCCGATTGTTAATCGATTAATGGATTGCTTTCTGGGGATAATAATCTTCACTCCCCCCCCCCCCCCCCCCCCCCCAAAAAAAACCAACTAATTTCACTCCATCTACAGATGTTTGTGGGACATTTGTGTGGGCAAATGGCAAACATACTTTTCCTTTACAATATGATCTGTGAGGCGCTTTGAGATTTCTTCAACTATGTGATAAGGCGCTATATCAAATGTATAGACTCTTGTAATTATAGACCGAGTAACAGTGTAGTAATGCTGGTGATCAACAGCTTCAGCTGGGTGAAATGCTTGTTGTTGGCTTTGGAGGTGAGATAGAAAGCCTTTCCTCTTTGGTGGATATTCCCATTTCCTGGGCACTGCTTTCCAAAAACTTAACAGATGTGTTTTTGGGTTTATCCACAGCTAAAGAGACCAGGCTCCAGGAGCAGAAGCAGAGCTCGCCCTCTGCCAACAAGGACGGTGCCAAGCCTATCGAGGCGTCCGCAACATCTCCTAACTTCAACAAACCAGGAAATAAAAGTCAGTGTTCTGATTGAGAAACGCGTGTGTATATCTTATATAAAATCTTACCCGATCACCTTGTACAGTAAAACTCGCACAAGTCTGATGTGTGTAAACCGTACAGTCGCCCAATTTAAGTCGTACATCTGCCCCATGCCCCTTTCAAGAGTTTTATGTTCTTTTCAAGTGTGAGACATAACTCATATTTTGTATGAGTCGCCTGGTCCCTTGTGTGAAGCACATTGAGATAACTGTACACAAATAACTTTAGGCTGTGGTCTTAAGAATTTTGTGGGCGGTTTGTGCAATCTTAACACCATGGCACTGTAAAATAGAACTTTCTGTCCTCCGGCATTGTACAGGAAGTTCAAGTTGGTTTCAGCAAAATGTTATTTTCCCAAAACAGCATCTTAATTTGACGTTTTTCTCTTTTCCCCAGTCGCATTGCCAATGGCTCCAGACCATAAAAAGCGGATTGCAGACTTGAAGAAATTCAGGGACGATTTTAGGGTAAGTGCCTTACTGAGACGCTAGCCATAGAGAGCTATAGAAATATATTTAAATAGATATATATCTATATATAGATATATGAGGAGCCTTACAGGCGAGAGACCAAGGTTCAATTCCAGGCAGGCAAAACCGTGGGCCAGTTTCCTTACTCCACATTCCTCATAATAATCCCTTAAAAAAAAAATTGGTCACTTCAATCCACGGTGATGTGCCTTTGTGGGACACTGCTGTGTGCAGCTGTCAACCGCGTTTCACATACCAATTCAGTCGATCAACTTTAATGTATCCTCTTAAGCGTTTTGAGACTTCTCAACGTGATTGGGCTCGATATCCAATGCAAGTATTTTATTATTGAAACGTGACCCTTGGTTTCAGTGTCACCCAGGCTCATTTTTTGTTTTTATGGCTGCTGTTGTAGTTGCAGACGACTCCTTCTCCAGACCCGGCGGTGGATCAGTTCATGAACAAGTCCCGGGAACCTGGAGACAACCAACCCAAGGACCCGGTCAAGGAGAAGATGGCAGCGGGCGAAGTGGTTGGCAAGGAGTCTGCCAGTGAGACCAGCTCCAATGCCAACACCAGCAGTGCCAGCAGCAAGCCTAGCAGCCCCAGCACTTCTCCCAATACAATCAGCGCCGAGCAGAAGAGAGGCCCAGACGTGACTTCCCAGGCCGTGCAAACCACCTCTCCAAACAGCAAACCAGAAAAAGAGGAGAAGGAGGAGAAGAAGGAAGGGACCCCAGAGTACGTATGCTCAATCGAAGCCATTGGCAGTGAAAATATGCAATCTGCTTTTTCTCTCCCTCTCTCTCTCTCTGCGATGCAGCAGTGTGGGGGGTGGTGGGGAGGGAAGGGGATTGTCACTGAGAGTGATTGTGCCTGCCACCTTTCAGAGTTCTGGTTTACAGGCTAACTGAGATGCCATCCCAATTAGCAGGCAAAGATTCTGCATCATCAGAAGTTATTTTCATAACTTTATTGACGCTCCACTCGCTTCCTTCAATTCCTAGCTCAAGACCCTACTCTTGCACTCCACCTTCAGTCACCCTCCTACCTCTACCCTCCATGTCTTCCTACTCGGGTCCAAATGTTTGACGGTCCAGGGCTTTGGGACGTCCTCCCAATGTGAAAGGCGCTGTGTAAATGTAAATTGTTGTTGGGCAGTATTCTCTTAACTCAAAATCCATTCCCCTAAATGAAGTCTTAGGAGTTAGGCGAAAATATATCATTTTGAATTTTTTGGGTGGCTGTTGTTCTGAAACTTTTCCTGCTTGTTTAGATTTGGATCTGCTCTATTGACCTTGTGTGCTGGCCGGTCTTTCACTTGCTCTCGTATCAATAGGCAAGATTCAGATCAATTGCTCCTGGCTCTTGCTTTAACACTGGGCATCTGGCTGGATAATTGGCATTGAACCAAAGGGCATTTTTGAGGAGGATGGGATAGATTTTAATGCCTTGAAAACAAACCAACTGTGCCAAAGAATCTGTTTTGTACTAAGCTACATGTATGGAATGGGTGACAGCTTTATAAATTGTTAACTTTTTTTTTAACCCTCAGACAAGTTCGAAAATCTACATTGAATCCCAACGCTAAAGAGTTCAACCCCAAAACCTTCTACACACCTGTAAGTTGTGCTAATTGCTCATTTATTATCCTTGCCTAATAATCCCCCCCAAAAAAAAATTGGTAATTTCAATTCACAACAGTTTGTGGGACGCTGCTGTGCGCAATTGGCACTGCTGCACTTCGCCCACAAATATACAGTCAATTCACTTTCCAGTATATTCTGTGAAGCGCTTTGAGACGTCTAGAAGACTTGAAAAGCTCTATTTCAAATGCAAGGATTATTATCATCACCATTGTTCTGGGCGTACGTTGTTAAATTAATGATTTGCTACTTGCACTGTAAGTATGTGTGAGTATATGTATTTTAGGCACTCTTGAGACATGACCCTCTGCCTGTTGTTTTGAATAATTCTGAATTGAATCCTCAGTTTGTGAAATTCCATGGCTTGTTCTAAACCTCTTCCTTTCAACAGCCAAAACCAACGACCACCCCCACTCCGCCTCGCCCGCAAGCCCAGCCCAGCCCATCCATTGTGGTACAACAGCATCCACCCACTGTCTACAGCCAGCCCATGTGCTTCACTCAAAACATGGTCTACCCTGTTCCTGTCAGCCCAGGAGTGCAGGTAAGTCGAGTTTGACATTTCCGTTGGTTTCTCTTCCCCCCTCCCCCCCCCCCCCCCCCCCCACTCCCCTTCATCCGCCCAGCTTTGCGCTGAATAAATAAATGCAAGTAATAATTGCTGTTCGTGTTGTGCCCAGTTATTTGCATTCACTGTGGGTTTTTTTTCTTTGTTTTAGACTACGCACATGTACCATGTCCCTATGACTCCCATGCCAATCAACCAAACCAAGCCATATAGAGCAGGTAAAGGTGAGAGAATGTAGTTATGTTTTGCTTGATGTCTGATTCAGTGTTGATTGGACCCCGGACAGCAGAGGAACCGGACGCCGACGGTAGGAAACGGTAACGGTTTCAGGAGTATTGTTCTCGGAGGGCAGGTCGTGCGCACTGCCCTCGTCCACCCTGGTCGGTGTCTGTGTGTTCCCAGGAACAGGTGTCCTTTACTGTTGTCTTTCTTAAAAGAGCCGATAATCATTTTGAAAGCTGTACGGCTTCAAAGTTGGAAGGTGTTCTGTGGGCACTTCTAAACTGCTGGCCTCTGTTTTGTCTTTTCTCTTCCACCTCCCTCCCACCCCCTCCTCCCCCCAGTACCAAACATGCCACAGCAGCGACCAGACCAGCATCACCCTCAGGGCACACCAACTATGATGCACCCAGTTAGTGCGGCCGGCCAGATCGTCTCGACTCCAGCTTACTCCCAGTATCTAACTTACAACCCTCAGCAGTTTGCTAACCAGCCCTTAGTTCAGTCTGTCGCACACTATCATCAGTCTCAGGTAAGTCATCCAAACTGGCTGCATACGTGCAAGTGCTTGGTCACTCGATTCATGAGTGTTCGTGGGACGGACGCCGCTTTGTGCACAGTTGTGTGCCATGTTTCGCCTACAAAACACTGTCAATCCATTTACAATATATCCTGTGAAGCACTTTTAAGATGTCTCAACAGCATGTTAAGGTGCTATATCAAATGCAAGGATTATTACATAGTTTGGGTATGGATGTGATATATAGTAAAAGCCTGTTTAACCGTGACTCGATCAACCATAACTTCCGTATAACCAGCACCTCAAAAAAAAAGGTCCCCATTCAATTAATTGGGTCTTGTCCGGCACAATCACATTTTTTTTCTTGTATCAGTATTTTGATATGCTGCTACTAGTGGCTGAAGGTAGCGCTGCTGTTTTTTTCCCTCACGACCAGTACAGTATGATTACTTTTGAATGCTACAGTAGGGTGGGAGAAAGAGAGGGAAAGAGGGTGGGAGGAGAAAGAGAGAGGTGGGGGAGAGAAACGGTGGGGGAATTGATTAATTCAGATGGTAAATGAGAGGAGTGGAGAGGTTTGGATTTGGAGCTGTTGAGATGCCAGGCTGACTGTGTGTGTGTGTGAAAGAGAGAGAGGGAAGGAGGGAGAGAAATAAAAAAAGTTTGATTGTGGTTATAGTCTGTAATTGATATTTATTGCTGTATTGGTAAGTATCCATACAATATTCTGTTATTATTTAGTCTATTATTAATATGGTATGTTTTTTTTTTAAAAATAGTGTATTTATTTTATGTTGGGCTTTCTGCCGAATATCCAGCATGTATTTTAACTAGCATTGGCTAGTTAAAATGCCCAGGGGTGCCGGATAAACGGGCTTTTACTCTATATGTATGTGTGTGTATAAGATTTTTTTTGTTGAGGCCAAGACATTCATCACTTATGTTAACAGTTTAGAATTAATCAATGCAATCTTCAAAGCAAGTTGCTCTCTGTGTCTTAATGTTATGAGGTGTAGACCAGGCGCAGCTCATTAAAGCTTCATAATGTAATCAGCTGGGACGCACAATAAGTCAGAGAAGCCGATGAGCGGACACAATGATTGAAGCAAACTCTGTCGTGCTGTTGAGAGCGTAATGTGATTTATTTTTTTTCAAAGGGGCCCTTTTTTTTAAAAAAAGGGGATTAAATTGGTCACTTCAATGCATGACTGTTTGTGGGACCTGCTGTGCCTAATTGGTTGCCATGTTTTTCCCACAAAATATACAGTCAGTTCACTTTACAGTATATCCTGTGAAGCACTTTGAGGCATCTCAAAGATGTAATAAGGTGCTATATCAGATGTAAAGAGTATTATCATCATTAATGTGAACCTGACTTTAGCCGTCTTTCTTCCCCCCACCCCGAACACACACAGCCTCAGATGTACAGCCCGGTGATGCAGACTAATGCTCGAATGATGGCACCACCAGGTCACGGGCAGCCTGGCATGGTCCAGTCCTCCACACCACAATATGCTGCGGCTGAACAGACACACACCATGTACGGTAAGTCTAACCTCACAGCTGTGCTGACTGGCTGCACTTTAGTTGGGAACAGCCAGTTGGGCTTGCCCCGAAGTCGCCTGAAATGCTTCCCACAGTGAGTGTGTGACCCGAGCAGTTAGCGCTGTGGATCTGACTGTTTCTGCCATTCCACCTTACTGCCAGTATCTCGTTTACAACCCTCGGTGGTTTGTTAGCTGGGAATAAGGAGGTGATGGATGCAGGTCCCTTTCCAATTACTGTTCATTTTCAAAACACTCGGGGACGCTATCCTGTGTGAGGCGCTGCATAAGTGCAAGTTCTTGTTCATTCCTTCGCCCACAAAATCCAGTCAATTCACTTTGTATCACGGTGTATCCTTTGAGACGTCTCAATGACGTGATAAGGCGCTATATCGTATAAGGATTATTATTATCCAACCTGTCAACGAGACTGAATTGTGAAGTGAACAAAATAGATTCTCCATATACTTGGACCAAATCAAGGGTTTTTCTAATCTAAAGTGTTTGAAAATTAGAGAAATTAATCTGTTTGATTTTTTTGTGGGGCAAGCGACTGAATATTCGGAAATGTGACGTTATTGGGTTTACAATTTGAATGATGGGTTTTTTTTTAAGTTGAAGGCGCTCTTTAAAACTTTTCAGCCACTACACCCCAAAATTCTTTAAATTCATTCCCTCAATCCTTCCCCACTTGGCCACTGCTCCAGGACGCTGCCCTGCGTGAAGGCCGCTATATAAACACAAGTTGTTGTTAAAGATATTTTTTTTCCCCCCCCTTTTCTCTGCTCAGTCTCTCCTGGCCCGATCCATCAGCAGTACGCACATCCAACTGCGACTCTGCACCCCCATCCTCCGCACCCACAGCCCTCTGCTACCCCAACCGGACAACAACAGCAGCAAGCACAGCACGCCGGCAGCCACCCAGCCCAAAGCCCTGTGCAGGTAAGAACACAACGTTTTTCTGAAGTTATTTTTTGTTTTATTTTTGCAAAGCGGCCATTTTATTGTAATTCTATGGCTAAAAGCGAGAGGCTGGTATGTGCACACACCCCAGGTCTCTTCTGTACCTCAGGTGACGGAGGTGAAGGGGGGATAGTTTTGTGGGGGGGGGGGCATTGGTGAAGCAAAGTAGAAGGTATAACTAAACAGGTCCAAAAAAATCCTGAGGCCCAAATCAGAGGTAATGCAATGAAATGCAGAGTAAACCTGGCTGATTTGACAGAATTTCTACTTGAATGTTTCCCAGAGTGGTGTGTGACCCAAGTTTCCTTGCTTCACATGCCACTGTTTACTTAGCAGTGAATAGGAACCCGGTTGTTAGTCGACTGGCGGATCGCTTTCCGGGGTGGGGGGGGGGGGGGGAGTGGGTACTAATCACTCCAGAACAATATTGGTCTCTCAGTCCCCAGCAGTGGATTGCTGCTGTGCGCAAATGGCTGCCACGTTTTGCGTTCAAAATATCCAGTGAATCCACTTTAAGATATATATTTCGCGAAGCGCTTTGAGACGTCTTCAACAACATGATAAGCCACTGTATCCAATGCAAGGATTATTAATATTATTATCACACAGCAAGCAAATGGCATCCATCCTCCTGTGCGCACAAGGGTACTGTGATATGATGTTTTGCCGAGGCATGTTGGAAGTGTTAGACGCGAGGAGGTTTTTTTTGTGTTAATCCAGCGCTGATGTGCTTTGATCTAGAGTGACTTTCGCTTTCAAACGCTTCATTAGATTATTTTGTTGCAGCACCAGCACCAGCACCAAGCTCAGGCCCTTCACCTCGGCAACCCGCAGCAGCAGCAAGCGATCTACCACACCACCCTGGCCCCCACCCCTCCCTCCATGGCACAAGGACCCAACCCCCAGTCTCCTCAGACCAACTTCCCGTCAGCCCAGCAAACCGTCTACACGCTCCACCCCCAGCAGGTGCAGCACGGATACTCCAACGCACCTCACATGGCACATGTGCAGCAGGTAGGAACTCGCCGCAAACTGCTTTTACTTTCAAAGCGCTGTTTTTGACGCCCGTCGGTGCTCTAGGACATTCCCCTTCCCAGCTGTCGAGCTGCGCCACATTACTGCGGTTAACAGCGTAACAGCAAATCGCGTCCTCTCTATTCTAATGTAAGGGACAAAGCAGAAAAGGCCCCCACAGATTGTAGCAAAATGTCCCGTGTGCGTGAAGTTGCTGCTGCAGCAGCTGGTAAAATGCCGCCATTGAATTGTGCTTGAGATTGGCTGCCATGATCAGCACCCAGGGGCCAGCTTATTCTCCTAAATAGAAGGATGGGGGGGCCTGGCTCAGTGACTGATTGCGCTGTGGCAGACATTAACCAGTCCAGTGCCGCAGCCGTGCAACCTTTCTCGTCGCTCAAACCAAGGGCTGAACAAAGCGTCGCGTCGAGTTATTACCCAGGCCTTTCCCTCCTTTTGGCTTTCGATTCGAAAAACTTTTTTTAAAATCTGATATTGTGTCGTTCCTGAGTGAATTCAGTCCCGACGGTTGGGTTAATGTCCCATCTTTCCCGCAGGCACACGTTCAATCTGGAATGGCCCCACCAGGGCACCACCCCGCCCCCACCCACCCTCCCATGATGTTAATGCAAGCCCAGCCGCCGGGCGGGCATCAAGCTGGCATCCCTCAGAGTGCCCTGCCGCCCATTCCAGTCTCCTCAGCCACACACTTCTCCTACATGGCCCACCCACAGGGTAAGTGAGAGTACGAGACAGCCCTGGGCGGAGTGGAGGGGGAAGGGATTGGGATCCACCGCAGTTTCTGGACGTCAACTCTTAAGATGCAGGAAACGTGAGCGGGTGGACAGGAGGCCATTCAGCCCCTCGAGCCTGTTCCACCATTCTACTAGATCGTGGCTGGTCTATCTACACCTCAACCCTAAATGATAATCCCACCTTTGCCCCATATCACTTGATACCCTGACATGACAAATATCTAACCACCTCAGGCTTGGAAGATTTGAATGGATCCAGCGTCCATGGTCTTTTGGGGAGATTGTTTGCTGAACAAACGTTACTGCTTTTGTGACCGTTTTGCTTCAAGCTCCTGTTGCTGATTTATCTGAATGAGAATTGATCTTCGGTTTGTGTCCGTCCCAAAATAGACCCTCTCCCTGATCTTCTTCTCTTAGCCGGGCAGAGTGAGACTGTACCCCCTCCCACCCCCATCCGGTGGGCATTGAAGCAGCTGCCTTGGTTGATGGTGTGTGTCACTGCAGTGAGCAGTTATTGAGCTGTTTTAAGCTGGCACCCTTCAGCCCTCACTGATAGTTTCCTCCCCCAATCCTGATTTTTCTGCCCTACCCCCCCCCCCCCCCCCTCCAAACACGTCTTTTTGTCCATTCTTTCCTCTCCCGCGACCGTCCTCTCAATCTTAACAGAAGCCACTTTACTTTTTCTAAGTTCGGAGACCAGTTGTCTTCCACTTGCGACGGTTCCGATTCATTGGGACCCAATCGATCGGGTAATGGGTCGACTGACTAACAACCGCCAAACAAACAACACCGTTCTGTTCTTTTTCTTCTCTCTCAGTACAAGCCCATCACCAGCAGTTATAGAGCTGCCCCACAGTAACCAAAAGGCCGAGGCAATTAATGCCGGATGCCCCTTTTCCCATCCAACACCTGGAACCAGAAGCACAGAGTACTAGAATCTTTCCTTCTGCTCAATCTATGCGCTGTCACGTAACATCCAGTGGAAAAGTTTCTTGCGAGGGGCGAAAGCTGGACCCGAAGAGAAGAAAATCCGAACCAAGTGGAAGTTTCTGGAACCCCATCGACTCCTAACCAACAGCCCAACAACAGCCCAACATAACGCCTTCCTTCCTTCCTCCCTCCCTCCCTCTCCACCACCATCCTCCGCTCTCCCACCTGCCACTCACCCCACAGCCCCCCAACCCCCAAAAAAAAAATCTGCTTTCCTCTGATAACTGGAACGTATTTATTTTGCCTGAACCCTCCTAAGTTATGAACTTCTCAAAACGGTGAAAGAACTAATAATAAGATTGTTTATTGCTGCTGCAAAACCATCCAGAAATCCTTTTTTTTTGCTTCTAACCAAACTTGAACTCCATCTTGTAACGAAGTCTGGTTGTGAACTGGTGGATTATTTATGAATAGAGGTTGATGGAGGCGGTCGCTGTCACCAGACAGTGCTGTAACTTTTAAGTTAAAAACTTTTACTTTGTAGATAATATAAAATAAAAAAATTAAAAAAAACATAAAAAATAAAAAGTTTTTAAAAACTGATGACAGTTTCCCCACTATTGTTACTTTTTTGAAAACATACACTTGGATGGGTGGTGGGTGGGGTTTGTGTGCTTGTGAGTGCTCGAGCATGCGTGTGTGTCTGTACAGGGAAAGGAGTTTGCCATTCAACCCCTGTTCTGTCTTGGTGTCTTTTTTTCTCTCTCCAAAATCAGCTCAGGAAAGAACTCCTTCTCAATGGCTCTTTATGTTGAAAATACCTCACAGTAATTTGCTGTCAAGCTCAGTTTTTGTAGGCAAATATGACAGCCGATTGTGCCAGAGAGTTACCTCTCTGGAATGAATTACCTAAGGAATGACTAAATGTGTGAGAGTTTTGGCTGGGACATCAACGAGCAACTGACCTCTTTTTCGAATGTGGTCGGTCCTCGGTTCAACGACTCATCCGCCCGACAACGCAGAGAGAGGTGAGATGCGCTTGTTTTCTAAATCCCTTGTGACGGGGTGGGGGGGAACCCCGTCTGTGATGGCCGACTTCATTCCTTCCGAATGTTCGGAAATGTGCCGTATAGACGAGACTTGTGTTTAATGAATGACCATGTAATGCTCACCTCTAGGTGGTGCTCTAAGAACAGTCACGGAGGATTGTTAAAAGGCACTTTTATATGTTTTTAGTGTAATGTCTTGACATCCCTGTAACTAGTGTAGGTCTCCCGAGCATGTATAACAGATACCCTAAAGTCAGGGTTAATAATGGTGTAGAGACACAAGATTTCTTTACACGAAGACTGGTCAGGCTGAGTTCCAGCTTCCCTGGTCCCTTCTCAAACAAGCAAGTTTGCAGAATCTGATCAACATACCAGCAGTTACCCCCAACGCACACTCTGTAGGGTCCCCCAATCCTCAGCTCTTGTACCTCATACAGTAAAAGCCCGTTTATCCGGCACCTGATCAACCGTAACTTCCGTATACCCGGCATTGCAAAAAAAAATAGGTCCGCATTCGATTAACTGGAATTTATCCAGAAAAATGCAATGCAATTTTTTTTTTGTTTTCGGCTGAGTATCCAGCAGGCACTTTAACTGGCATTGGCCAGGTCCCGAGGGTGCTGGATAAACGGGTTTTTACTGTACTTTGCGGAGTTAGGTAAAGTAGGATGTGTTTCTCCAGGGAGACAGAGACAGACAGGGAGAGCACATCCCATTCCAACTATCATCTAGAATTTCCACCTATAGGCGGGATGCATTGGAATTCTCAGTTTGGTTTTGGAGACTCCTTAAGCGATGGGCGATGGGTTTCCGGATGTGTCAAGACCCCACCACCCGCCTGAACAAAACAAATGAGACTTGAGGCAGGTTGTCTCTACCTAATTGTAAAGTGGTGAATTGATTCAGATAGCTGGCTCCCCTTTTCACAATGACCCTGACCTGTTGGCAAATATGCTGCCCTGACTGAGTCTTTGAGTCTTGAGTTTAATATTTAATTATATTTAAAAAAACTAATTAACTGAACTTCAAAGGTGTAACAATCCTAATATCGTGACATGAAGAGCCCCGAGGCTGAGTATCCAGGTCATTTGTAGTGTTTTTGTTTTCACTGTCCAAGTACCCTATTGTCTTGTGGAGCTCCTGTGGCTCAGTGGTTAGAGCACTCGCCTTACAAGCGTGAGACCTGTGTTCGAATCCAGACAGATCAGGGCGAAACCTTGGACAATACTCCCTCAAAAAGCAATAATAAATAGGTCATTTCAATCTGTGACTGTTTGTGGGGACGCTGCTGTGTGCCATTGGCTGCTGCGTTTCGCCCTCAAATATACACAAATATACTTTACAGTATATTCTGTGAAGCGCTTTGAGACGTCGATACGTTTTTTTTTAAAGCGCTATATCAAATGCAAGGATTGATATTATGGTTTTCAAAGAAAAACTACAGCTTATTATTTCTAGGGAAGATTTTATTCCATGTTTAATGGCTGTTACATTTGCTCTTTACGTTTAGAGGAAATGTACTACCTCCGTCCTTAAATCTATTGGTGAACAATATCGCAAATGTTTTCTTTTAATGCAGATTACAAATATTGTGAAGCATATTGCTTTTTTTAATTAATTATTTTTAAAAAAAATAATTTCTGTGCAAGGCACCGAACCTGAGGTGCCGTTGAAATTCAACTCGGCGGAAAAGGGCTGGTTGAATTCCATGTGCAATTATTCAGAAACGTGAACGATCAAGGTTTGGATCCGCTGTAGAATTTGGGAGTTGTTCCTCGTGGATGATTCTGAGGCCACGGCTAACCCTTAGCCCCCTCTGAAAGGGCAGCTGATAACAAACCGAGACAAAAGTTTTAGCAAGTAATAGTGTTTTGTGTTCCTACCTTTAAACTGTACAATCTTATGTACTGAAATGTATTCTATCCAATTATTCTATCCTTGACACGGTAGCAACCAGTAAATCGGCCTTCACCTCTAGTACCAACAACTACTTGGTATTCTAGTGCCTCGGTTCAAATCCGGTGATGGGGAGAGGGGCGGTGGGGTGGGGTAGTAATTTCCTTAGCAATGTGTAAATTCTTGCTCTGGGCAGCCGAGAGCACATTCAGTTTTGAACCCGGGGCAGTTAATTCCAACATTGGTGTGTTGAAAAGGTGGTGGAAGTCGATTTAATAGTAGCTTTCGAACGAGAATCGGATAGGTACTTTAAAAAGGGAGGGAAAAAAAGTGCAATGCTATGGGGGTAAGAGCGGGAGAGAGTGGGACTTGTTGCTCGCTCGTTCGAAGAACAGGCAGGAAGGGGCCGAATGGCCTCCTACAGTGTAGGTAGAATTCTATCAATGGCATGTTTTACTTATTGCTGTGAAAGATGTCACAATATAATACTGTGCTGATATACAGTAGATCAGGCAATTGTGCTGTGTTTATAATGGGGCGGATTAACCAACCTGTGTGGGTTCGATGCCTAACTTCAGTTGGGGGTTGATTTGTGCATCAAAAGTCAGGGCACTTCCCTAAACGTCCTTGGGGATAATGTCGGTGGTTGCCGATTGACTCACACAGACAGAGCACTTGGGGGGGGGGGGGGCACTGAGCAAGAGATTTGGAAAGCATCGGGATAAGACCAGGGTGTTTCTCGGGCGAGGGGGGAGATTACATTAAATACTATTTGAACTCTTAGCAAATATTTAAAGGACAAATTATTAATCTCTTTGAGACGACCAGAGTTGCCCAGGTGCTCTGCGTTTGTTGCGTTTGAATCTGATGGCACGCACGGATGATAATATTGTTGCGAAGTTATCTAATAGCAATCAAACTGCTGATTGGGCCTCACGGTTGCGTAATGGATTTTGACGCAACGTAATGGATTTTGACGGACAAACTCAAGGGCTATTAATTTTGCAATGAAACGAAAATGACACTGATTTGGGTAACGAGCCATTCACTAATGGTGTTTGCTGCCGCGGTTTTTGTTCTTTTAAAAACATGCTCGAGTCAAATCAAATTAAACGAGATTATCGCTGTCTGCGGGATGCCACACACTTGAGAGAAATGGTTGGGATGGTGTAAACGACTCATCTCACGAGTTGGGTTCTGTGATGTTTTTTTTTACCCCCAAAATGTTTAATAGATATTCGACCCAAAAGATATTTATTTCAAACTAAAGCCTGCAACTGTGGGGGGTTTTTCTCATCTCACGTTGTCCCAGAAAGGGGGGTGGGGGGGTGAGAAATGAGGCCATACTTGTAAATTTTGAAATGTTGGGACAACATTTCCAAACGAAATTGCCTGATCCACATATATAATCATTGTCAGTTAAGAACTCTATAAAGAGGGTTGGGGTGGGGGGGGGGGGGGGGGAAGGAATAATCAAACAATCTGAAGTGAACGTGTCCATCTTAAATAGCAACAACAAATTAAATTTGGCAGCACTTTCTCATCAGGAGGACAGCCCAAGGCACTGGACAGTTGGGGATCAGGAGGGAGTAGGAGGGCAATCGGAGGCACAGTCATAAAGAGGGGGATCTTGAGACACGTCTTGAGGGAGGCACGGGAGGGGGAGCGAGGCGGAGGAACTCGGGAGATGGGAGTTCCAGAGTGGGAAGAGGGAGGGGTAGTTTTTAATGAACCAACAAAACTTCAAGGACTTGACTTTCAATCCACAGCTGAAACCCGATCGGTGCCTGCGTGTTAAAGGGGGCGAAACTCGTGATGGAAACCTTACAAGCATTTCACCAATGAAGTATTTTGTGGGGTGGGAGGGTGGGGGGAGCTTTTTAAAAAGAAAGGGTTAAAAGATTTGTAAATATAAAGAAATATGGTTTTTTTCTTTTAAAAAAAATTATATGCAACAAATATACAATTTGTACAAAAACGTGAAGGACAGCAAAGACCGAGGAGTCTTTTTGAGAATCAGAGGAACATGTACTGATTGTCAATGGCCCGTGCGTGCCCTGAGACCGCGGTTTCCACCTCGTAGTCCGAGTCTCGCGGGCGCCTGCCCTGCACCACCACCGAGCTGGTCCTCCTCAGGACCGACTGCAACTCTTCGTGACGAGGCACCGTGTGAAACACTTGCTCTGGGGCAGGCCGGGTCAGCAGGCTGTCCGATACGTTCTCCGTCAGCCAGCCGGTCGGGGTGAAGCGAGCGAGGCTGGGCTCCGAGTTCCAGCGGTGGATGGGAAAGGGCAGCACTGAAGCAGTGGGTGGTGAGAGAGAACCTTTTGGGGGGGAGGGGAGGGAGAAAGGAGGTGTTAGTAATGCATAGTTGACCTAAAGTGCTTTTTTTTACACACACACACACAAACCGATTGTTGATTGTGGAGCTCCTGTAGCTCAGTGGTTAGAGCACTCGCCTGGCATGCGCGAGAACCTGTGTTCGGTCAGGGCCAAACCTTGGGCAAGTTTCCTTCCTCCACACGCCCGATAATAATCCCATCAAAAATAAAAACTAGAATAAATTGGTCGTTTCACTCCACGACTGTCTGTGGGGGACACTGCTGTGCGCAATTGGCTGCCGCGTTTCGCCCACAAATACAGTCAATTCACTTTATTCTGCGAAGCGCTTTGAGACACAGTCTAGAACACTGAAAAGCACTAAATCAAATGCAGTGATTATTATTATTAACACCCAACAACAAGTTGTTGTATTTATGTAGTGTCCCAAAGAGCCAGGCCTTCACACCAAGCTCTCCCATCGCAGCTGAGAAAATGCTGTGTTTTTTAGTTGGTGTGCAGGGCTGGAGGGCGTCTGCCTGACAGTAAAGGACTGAAATCCCTGAAACCACCCTTCGTTTGATTTGGGCTTCTGGACTGTATTTAAATACAGCATTTAATGGGGGCAGTGGTAGGTGACATTCTGTAGTTTGGCTGATGTAGCATCGAGCTGGGACTCTACCCAGTGTGAAGGGCATTAAATAAATACTAATTGTTTATATATGTGTGTGTGTGCTGGCCGCATCATCGTCTTGTTTGGCTTCCAGTAACTCCAACCGAGGAGGATCTTTATTAAGCTGAGCAAAATTCAGTGTCACATGAATCACAGCTGGCACAGGCCTCTGTGGACAGTGATTGGGGCGAGTAACGACCTTCTCATTACCAAGGCTGTCGGATGGAAGAGGAAATGGGAAGCCAGAGAGTGTCTGTCGCTCGCTCTCTTGCTCTCCTCGCCTCTGCAAAGACATTTCCCGTCATGGATACACGCTCTATATATCACATTACTCTTGTTTTTATTAAAGGAAAAGGTAGAGAGAGAGAGAGGGCTGTCGATGGATCCACTTTACAGTGCATTCCATGAAGCTCTGTGAGACATTATCAGATTAATATTATTATTATTAGAAAAGCAGAAGTCATAAAATACCCACACGCATCAACAACTGCATCTGTACCACATTGAAACGTCCCCTGACATGCAGTAACTCGTGTACATATGACAAATTGCATTTATATACTGCCCTTCACAGCGGTAGGGTCCGGAGAGATGTTATCTATACAAGCCAACGTGACACCCGGGCTTGCAATGTCCTGATAAAATACTGCACAGTCTGCAGGAAAGTGAGTTATTTAAACAAAAGAGGTTTTGTGGACTCCCCCACAACAACGGTCGGGCTAAGTGACTGAGCCCATGGTTGAGATTCACTCTGCGGTAGTTACCGAGGAAGCAAAAGTGCCCGGCCCTTAAGAGAGATCTTACTCATCATCACTTTAGATACTGATTGTGGAGCTCCAGTAACTCAGTGGTTAGAGCAATTCGCCTTACAAGCGTGAGACCTGTGTTCGAATCCAGGTCAGGTCAGGGCGAAACCTTGGGCAAGTATTCCACACACACACATGCGCACACACACACACAAGCCTAATAATAATCCCTCAAAAAAAAACCACAATAATAAAATTGGTCATTTCAATCCTCGACTTTTTGGCGGGGACGCTGCTGTGCGCAATTGGCTGCCGCGTTTCGCCCACAGACACACAGTCAATTCACTTTCCAGTGTATTCTGTGAAGCGCTTTGAGACGTCAAGAAGACGTGAAAAGCGCTGTATCGAATGCAAGGGTTATTATTATTTATCCCTCGGTGAACATAAAAGATGTAAACATTTCAAGGCAGTAAGTCCAGTCTCTTGCTCTCAGTCTCTCCTCTCTCTCCATTACCCAAGTGAGACATATATACTGTATATATAAATTTGTGTGCCATAACAGTCAGACAGACAGTCAGTGGTTAAACAGGATGCTTCTCTGCGTTTCTCACTTGATCTAAATCAGTGCAGGTGGCATTTCCTCACAGAGGCTCCTCTGCTTTAGCCAGGATATTCCAACAATAGCCTCCAGCTGAGCCTGTGGAGCTGGTTCCTACACACAGGATGTGGTTACATCTACACACGGAGGCAGGCCACTGCTGGGGGGGGTGTACGGTGGGGGAGGGCTAGTGGTCTGAGCTGTAGCCAACACGCAACTACTGTGCCTCAAGACTCTGCATTAATTACCTATTAAAAGTCAGTCAGTGTGTGTGTGTGTGTATGTCAGTGTTGGCGACCACAGATTTTTTTCTTGCAAAGCAAAACGCCCTTTCTGATTTCCCACGCGGAGCAATATACAAGTCAAAATTAGCATTAATATTGCGCCTTTCACGTCAGGGCGTCTCGAGGCGCTCAGGGAGTTTAGCCTGCGGAAATGAGCCAGGTGGGAATGGTGGGGGGGGGGGGGGGGGGGGGGGGGGGGCGAGGGGAGGAAGGGAAGTTCTTCAGACAGAGTTTGTAGGAGTCAGGTATCAGTCAGTCAGTGAGTCGGTCGGCACAGCGCACACCACTGTTGACGGGTATTTGCAGGATGAATGTACGCGACGTGTGTGTTTGTAGGTTTGGGTGGCGCTGTGTTCCCTCAAAGAGTCCGGGAGACAGTAATGCGATTCTAGAAGCGACAGGTGTCGGCAAAAATATACTCGAAGGAAATCTTTCTTGTCTCTCTCTCTCTCTCAACTTCGAAAGTTGGCTGCAAGGTTGAGACACCGAGTACAGAGGAGTCAGCAGGGTTCTGCTTGTGGCAGCGAGGCGGAAAGGAGGGAGGGAAGGAGGTGGGGCACTGGTTCCAAGCCAGCACAAGCTGAGGTGTAATGATCAGGTCAATGTTTGTAGTGTGTGAAACCGCACATTGCTCGGAGGCTTTCTGGCAGGATTTCCTTTGCCAGGTGAACTTTTCCGCAGTTGGAAACTGGGAGGTTTACTGCCTCACACACGCACACACACACACACACACAGAATACCCCACACTCCCTTCACCTTGCTCGCTCCTCCCTCGCCTCCTTCAAGGCACCTCTCAAGACCCTCCCATTTGCCCCTGCCTCCGGTCACCCTCCTAGACCCTTCTCTCCACCGCCTCCTGATCCAAACCCACTGTCCAAATCTCTGACCGTCCGACCCACCGGGACATCCTCCCGACGTGAAAGGCGCCGTGCGAGGGTGACATTTTGCTGTTGCGTTTCGCGGAGACAAATGCAATAATCCTTGCGTTTGATACAGCCGCTTCTCTCATCTGATCGGCGTCTCGAAGCGCTTCGTTGGAAGACTGCCGTTCGCATCAGGAGCTTGTCTCAAAGCGACCGCGTGCCGTCTCCGATTTCAGCCGACGTTCGCCAGAGGCGCTCAGAGACCCAGCGTGAACTACATCCGCGTGACCCCGTTCCTTATCCCGGCAGATGCCGCGGAGTTGCGTCGGCTTGGCTCGGCCGGCGTTGTTTCCGTGGCCAGACGGTTGCGGTTTTCTCCCGGCAAGATAGAATTGGCCGCTCGCTTCGCAGCTGCCTGCGAGACAGTGAGCGCCGTGCGCTGAGTTGGCTGCCGCGATGGCCTGGTCCAAAACTCAACCGTCACTGTTTCGTTGGATGAGAGTGGATCCTGTGAAGGGCTCCGAGAGGTGGGGGCGGCGTCTCGAGGACGCTGTGTCGGCCCTGCGCAGCCTCAGTATATAACGCTGCTTCTGTCACTTGGGCGAGTTGGTTGCACTCCAGGATCCCATTCCAATATCGTTCAATGATCCGCAACAGAAGGAAGCAACGGGGGGAGCTCTCTCTCTCTCTCTCTCTCTCTCTCCGTGTGTCTCTTTCTTTCACAGATACAGACGGAAAGCTTCATGGCGAAGCTGTTTTATAGAGAAGCAGGCGGGCCGGACACTGGCACAACTCATGCCAACTAAGAGGTTGACGTCCGTCCGTGTGCCTATCTAGCGAGTTCCAAACTCAGGAGCCAGTTCTGCGAGGGAAGCGACGGAGCAGGAAAAGGAACCACGTGAGGTTATGAGGAGAGAGAGAGAGAGAGAGAAGAGGGAGAGAAGCTGGTGGAATAAGAGCAAAGCATTCACTTCCTTCCATCCCGATGGCTTTCGGCTCGAGGGCCTCCAAACGCTTATCCAATCGGTCATCCAATTCCTGCTCATTTCTAAAGAGAAAGACTGGAGAGACACAGGGAATGGGAGAGGCTTCCCAATGTTTTTGCCCCGTGTTTGATTGACTTCAGACCAAGCTCACAGCAGACACTGGTTATGAACAGGTATGAGGTTTCGCTGGAGTATTATTGAGAGGGCACACATTAGAGCTGCTCTCAATCTCCTTTTACTGACACGACTTACAAACAGAATTGCTGGACAAAAGAAGTCCCAGGTCCATCAGTTGGCTTTCTACCATCCAGGTAATCGCAAGCCCAGGTCATGTCCCAAACTATACAATAATCCTTGAATTTGCATTAATATAGTGCTTTTTCATGTCTTCCAGGCATCTCAAAGCGCTTCATAGAAAATATACTTACAGTGAATTGACTGTATATTTGTGGGGGAATCGCGGCAGCCAATTGCGCACAGCAGCGTCCCCACAAACAGTCGTGGATTGAAAATGGTCAATTTTATTATTGTGGTTTTTTTAGGGATTATTATTAATATGTGGAATAAGGAAACTTGCTTTCGCCCTGACCTGGCTGGATTCGAACGCAGGTCTCACTCGCTTGCATATACAATAACAACGATAACCTTTGCATTCGATATAGCGCCTTATCACATCTTCAGGACATCCCAACGCTCCACACCGAGTACACTGTAAAGCGAATTAACTATATCCCGTGGGCGAACGCGGCAGCCAATCGCGCACAAGAGAGTCCACAAACATTGGTAGATTGAGTGACCAAATTGTTCATTTTACTCAAGGAAAAAAATTGGATTATTACCCGGGAAAAGGGCTTCACTAATCGACTTAAGAACCGCCAGTCACAGGCAGGCTAGTCAACTGCAGTGAAGAAAACTAGCGTTTCGCTCGTCTCGCTCGCTGCGGCCCGAGCGCTCTAACCGCTGCGCTGGAGGCCGCCGCACACGACACGCCAGGCTGTCATTGGCCGGTGTCTTCTGCACGCGCGTCCGCCCGCGCCGCGGCTCTCTGCTTACCTGGCTGCCTTGGGACGGCCACCACGTAACTGGAGAGTTTGACGTCGCAGGAGGGTCCGCACTCCAGGGGAATGGAGAACATCCCAAAGTGGTGAAGCATCTCGATGACCGAGTGAAACCTCAGGTGCTGCACCCGGCACTGGCCGCCCTCGCTCACCAACAGCCTCAGGTGCTGAAAGGTTGGGGGGGGAACGAGACACACAGCAATCAACGGACACCGTCGCTCGGTTATCTTAATGCTTCACGGGGTTAGGGTTGGGGGGGTATTGTTGGTCTTAACTACTCAATAGGGTTTGGTTTATTCATCTGCAGAGAACACACAATTATCCAGCTCCTTGGGATGTCCCCGCGATTCCAAATGTCAGTGAGTTGTGGTTGTGTTGATAAACACATTACTAATAATACAATAAATAATACAATACAATGTACAACGAAGATTTACTAGGATGGTGCCAGGATTGAGGGACTTCAGCTATGAGGAGAGGCTAGATAGGCTAGGGTTATTCTCTCTGGAGCAGAGAAGATTGAGGGAGACCTAATAGAGGTTTATAAGATCATGAGGGGTTTCGACAGGGCAAATAGAGAAAAACTATTTCCACTCGTGGGTGAATCTGTGACTCGTGGTCACAGATTTAAAATAGTTTCAAGGCGAAGTAGAGGGGAGCTGAGGAGAATTTTTTTCACTCAGCGAGTTGTTCGAATCTGGAATGCATTGCCTGAAAAGGTGGTGGAGGCTGATTCTGATAACAACTTTTAAAAGGGAATTAGATCTTTATTTAGGGAGAACGGGTCTATTAGGCTATGGGGAGCGGGCAGGGCAGTGGGATTTGAATCGCTCTTTTCAAAGAACCGCACAGACTAGATGGGCCGAATGGCCTCCTTTTGTGCCGTAAAATTCTATGATTCTATGATAATAATAATAATCCTTGCGCTTGCTCTGTGTGTGTGTGTGTGTGTGTGTGTGGTGTGTATGGCAGCCGGGCAAAGGCCCGATGGAAAAGCGCTTCCATCGACTGCCTGAGACGCCAGGAGGAGGAGGAGGAGGTCGGTCGCTAACGGTGACGGGCAGGCGATAAAGGTTGGTTACCTTCAGCCCGGCCCTGGAAAGTTGAAGGTCAGTACGTAGTCTCCTCGCCGGGTTTCGCTCTGACGCACGAGAAAGACTCCGTGTCCCTCGGCCCCCTGCGTCTGGACCAGCTGAGCGGCTTTGAATCGCGAGATGGGGCCGTGAAACCAGGCGTAGGAGGCCAGCAGCTGGTCTTTCTTGTGGCAGGGCTGCTCTGGCCGAACACTGGTGAGCTCCTCCTGACAGCACAAACACACACACATCAACACGGTTTGCTTTGGGGAGGGAGAGCGAAAATGGCCTGCGTTGGACTAAGTATCTTTTGGCGTTGTAAACAAGGCTGTGGGTTTATTCCACATTTACACGTCTCTCACGTCAGGAAGTCTTCATGGGCGCCAGCCAGGCACTCGAGGATTTTGGACCCGGGTTGGGGGGGGGGGCGGGGGTGGAGAACGGGGGTTCGGGATCAGGAAGGGTAGGTAGGGTGGAGGTAGGAGGGGCGACCAGAGGTAGAAAGTCAAAAGGGAAGGGGGCTAGGAGGGTGCTTGCTAGACGAGTAGACTGTGAGATGAAGTTCAAAGGGTGTGGGGGAGGGTGGCGGGGCAGAGAGGCAGAAAGATCTGACTGTATCAGGTCAGAGCACACGCATAGGTAATGATTAACGATGGTTGCCAGAAAGGGTGGCTTTGAGGTGCAGGGACACTGGGAATCATTTGGGGGCCAGCTCAAGGCTGTGACGTTGGGTCAGGGTGGGCCGTGGGTGAGATCAGAGGGACCGAAAGGCGAGGGGGGGGGGGGGGGGGGGGGGGGGGGCTTCCCGATGCCAAGCGACCTCGCGACACCCAGCGCAACCTTACTTGGTTGATGGAATCTGTGCTCCCGCTAGTGGCGATTGGCTTGCTGTGCGATGTCGGGATGGGAAGTGCGGAGTTCCACATCGGCTCCGTCAGACCTGCAAATCACACAGCGGGTTAGTCGGTCTCGAGTCCGGAATATCCACTCGCTCGCTTTCCACCGACTCTGGCCTTCACACTGCGTGTCGTCTTGTCAGCTCTGCAGCGAAAATCGTTACAGGTTAAAACCGGGTTTCATTCCCCCCCCCACCCACCCACACCCCAACCTCCCCAACAAAGGCGATGAAACCCAGAAGCCTTGAGATGTCCTCTCTGCACCTAATGCCCTACACAGTTGGCATTTGCTGTTGTTTGGGAATTGATAACAATAAGAAGAATACTTGCATTTGATATCGCGCTTTTCACGTCTTATCGACGTCTCAAAGCGCTTCACGGAATCTATCTGTCAAGTGAATTGACTGTGTATTTGAGGATGAAACGCAACAGCCAATTGCGCACAGCAGCGTCCCCCCCA
>CM068761.1:4012766-4113342 GCA_035084275.1 Hydrolagus colliei | reverse complement strand
TAAACCTGGGGGGGAGGGAAAGTGCTTAAAGTACTGGGTACAGATTAAAGCCGTATAACAGTTGCCTTGTGTTTCACAGCTGACTGATTATATGCACGGTTCACGTACACAGGCAGTGATAAAGCTGTGGTCTCGGGGTTAAGTAAAGGTTAGAGTTTTGTTCGTCTCAGTGAAAACTCTTTTGAGAGTGCGTCAAGGCAGCTCAGATTTCTAACAAGGGCCTTTATACTACAAAAAGGGGTCCTCGCAAGGCTGTGACCTGATCGACCCCTAACAACTAATTCAGACTTGGTCAACACCCATTAAAACTCAATCGAGTCTCCCTGTAGATTGGAGCTGTGCTAGTCCAGGATTCTGGTTCCTCTCAGCCACCGGTTGGTACGTCGCCGGTTTGGGTGACTGCGTTGGCGGTGAGGCCGAGTGAAAGGCATGTATGTAATCTGGGGTCCAGCATCATGCGTGTACAGCTGCGTTCCGTCACCTCGAAGATCTCACAACCACGTCCGGGCCAGGGTTTGTTGAACGTTTGTAAATGTCTCCTGAGGAGACGGGGAAGGAAACCTGACGCCGGCGCTCACTTCCAGCGCCTTGGGAACGGCCTTTTCTACAAATGTACTTTGCTGTTGTTGTTGTTGCCTTCACATTCGCGTCTTAGCAAAGTGTAAAGTGGAGTGCCGATTGTAATTGTGGGCAAAACGCAATATATAATACATATAGATTCGCTTTACAACTAATTCCGTGAAGCGCTTTGAGATACCTAGAAGACGTGATAAGTCGCTATATCAAATAAAATGATTATTATTAATATATACACTAGATATATATATATATATATTTATATAGCGCTCATTTCACCTAGTCTCGCAAAGGGCTTACCCAATCGTGGCCTTGTAATCCTAATGGGAGGGAAGCGTTTTATTTCCTTTCGTTACAGAAGAGTTTTAGCTTTGAAATAGAGAGTGTTGGTTATTTGAGACAACTTCCATTCGCAATGCATCATCATTGGAGGGCAGGAGGGAGGTAGGGAGGCAGGGCATAAAAAGGAGGATGGGCAAGTGTCTCAATGGGCCTTTGAAGGACGATTTTTCATTGCACCACCCGCCAGCCACAATATGACGCTGGGAGGGCGTGTGTGTAGACGATGTCGTGTGTGGCGGACCTTATCTGGGTTGGGCAGCCACTCCAGCCAGAATTAGGTTCTGATGATAAAAAAATATATACAAAACGCGTCTCTAAGAGAGTTCAGCAGAGCAGATGATTAGATAAAGGTTCTTTTGTTCGCCCGCCTCCTCCCCCTCCCCTCCCCCGACCAAAAATAAAACAAGAGAGAAAATATATACGTGAGGAACAAGACGAGTGATGGCTTAGTCAAGGTGGCTGCAAGTTTGCCAGGTTCGACAGAGTGGGTCACTGATAATTAACGTAGAGTCACCAAGGGAGGTTGGGGGTGGGGTGGGGGGGATGGTGCTGGGTCCTGGCTCTAACATTAGGGAGGGAGGGAGTGTTGGTCTGGCTCCCACGTCAGCAGAAACATTATGCAACAAATGTGCAGCGTTGTGGGCGTAAAAATAAATACCAACGAGGTTCCAGGAGAGGGTGATCTGCTCTGGCCCAGCCTCAGAGAGAGGAGACCGCAAGCCCATGTGCTCATCTGCACAGTGATTTTGGAAGGCGCTGCCCACTGTCTGGACACGACACAGTGGATGGACAACCCCCTGGTGCCTTTACTGCACTGTGTGTGTGTGTGGTATATTGTTACCTCGGTTCATTAGATCTCGGCCCAAGCTTCCCGCGGGGAACACTGAAGCCCATTATGGCCCTGGCCTCAAACTCGCTACAGCATGGGGCCTGGAACTCCTGACCTCCTCAACAAATTGACTGGAAAGGGAATGAAACCCAATACAGCTCTCGAGTGAGAATCTACTCAGAGCTCACTGGCTGTCCGGAGGGTTTGGCTGGCCGCGCTCGACGCGCGCAGTGACCGGTTTCTACGCAAAGGAATCATGCGTCGGGGGGAATCGATCGAGGTCTGGGAGCAGGTCAACTATAAGAGATTTACGTCGCGACTTCACTTCAGTGTGTGAGGCCAAATTCGCCCTCTGTTTTAGATTTTTTTTTAAATGCGTAAAAATGTAATCAGCTCCAATATTACGGAATAAATGAGAACAAATAAACGAACAATCCTTGCGCTGTATTAGGGACCGAGCCCATCGCGTCAGGAGGACTTAACAGGGTGTCTGAGAAGTGGAGTGAATGTGTGTTTGCTTACTCCACATGCCTCTGTTCAATTGGCTGCCGCGTTTCGCCCACAAATACACGCAGTCGATCCACATTACAGTCTATTCCGTGAAGTGCTTGAGATCCTGATATCCCCTGCCTGCGCTATATCAAACGCAATCCTTATTTGCGAGGAGTATCGCCTTTGTTGTGTAGAATAGTGAATCCATAAAATTACTCCGTCAACATTGAGTGTGAAGTAGTCATATTATATTGGCTGCGTTTTTAACAGCCTCGTGCCCCATACTGTATTGAATTACAGGAAAGGTCCTGGCCTGTAAAAGTCTTGCTATTGATGTTGCATAATGGGCTTTCCAGGCTCTAACCCGCCACAGGGCTTGCAGGGATTTGCGGATGAGTGTGAAGATCTTGAGGTTGATCCCTCCAACACTCCCCCTCTTCCCCCCCACCCACCAACGACTGAAGAAACAAGGCGCAAAAAAATGTAACCCTCAACAACCACATAATAATAATAATAATCCATCCCCCAAAAAACACAATAGTAAAAATTGGTCATTTCAATCCACGACTGTATGTGGGACGCCGCTGTGCGCAATTGGCTGCCGCGTTTCGCCCACAAATATATACAGTCAATTCACTTTACAGTATATTCTTTGAGACGTACAAGCGCTTTGAAACATCGATAGGATGTGAAAAGCACTACATCAAATGCAAGGATTATTATTTTATTAGTATTATTATAATAATCCTTGTATTTAATGTAGCATATTTCACTCAAAACGCTTCACAGAATATAGTGTGTACTGTATATTTGTGGGCGGAACGTGGCAGCCAATTGTGCACAGCCGTGTCCCACAAACAGTCGTGGATTGGGTGACCAATTTATCCTAGCTTTCTCTCTGGAGGGATTATTATCAGGCAGGAGTGTGGGGTAAGGAAACTTACCCCCAAGATTTTGCCCTGACCTGCCGGGAATCGAACTCAGGTCTCTTGCATTCGAGGCGAGTGCTCAAACCACTGAGCCCACATGTCCTTATTTAGCGCCCTCCACACAGGGCAGCATCTCAAGAGCATTCAAGAGTTGCTCTCAGTGTTATTGTACCAATCGGAAAGCCGGGAAAGAGCCCATGCAGGTTATTAACTGATGGGCCTGTTACCAACCATTGAACTAGCCATACAGCCCTCTGTCCAGGCCAACAGCTGAACGCTGTCACTTGGATGAGGCATTGCAACTGTAGTGACTGATACCCATGAGGTCTTACCTAAGCAAGAACGACAAATGGCAAGAGAAGGGAGAGAGAGAGAGAGAGAGAGAAAGTGTTTGGCTCATAGAATATACAGTCAATCCGCTTTACAGTATATTCTGCGAAGTGCTTTCGGACGCCTAAACGATGGGATAAGGAAGGCTACGCCAGCTACGTCAATGGCAAGGATTATTATTATTATTATTATTATTATTATCATTAAAACAATTTGCTTGGATCACAAAGGAACTTCAATCGAAAAAGTAGGAAATGAAAAAAGGACATTGATTTAATCTCCTTCACATCCTTCACACACACGAAATACATTCATTCAAGAAGTGAAAGGGGATGTTGAAATGGATGAATATAAAGGAGTGATGGGTGGCTGTAAATTAGCGCGTATGGAAGTTGGCAAAAAGAGGTACTATCCGACGAGGACTTAGCAAAAATGAAACTTAAACATCTGTTAGTCACGCAACTGTTGTGCGTCAGAGGCTGATTGTCTCCCCTCAAGTTCTGTAAAATCTCTGTCTCAAGTTTACTAACCATTAACCACTCTTTCCCCGGGTTCCAAGCACAAGTAGCCACGTTCCGCCCACAAGATGCACAATTCAATTCACTTTCCTCTTTACATTCTCTGCCCCCACACTCAAGAACTCCATCCCACAGTCCCCTCGCTCCCTCCCTCGCCTCCTTCAAGGCCGGTCTCAAGACCCTCCTCTTCGACCGTGCCTTCTGCCGCCCTCCCAACTCTCTCCCTCCCCTCTCCCTTGCTCGGGTCCCGACCTGACCGTCCGGCGCCTTGGGACGTCCACCCGGCGTGAAAGGCGCTCTATAAATGTAATTTTGTTGTTGTTGTTGTTTCCGGTATATTCGGTGAAGCGCTGTGTGGAGTCTCGCAGATGTGATGAGCGGCTGCAATCGAATGCGAGGAATTCATCAGTAGGATTACTGTTGGACGACGCCTGAACGAAGGCCATTGTATCGTTCAGTCTCGTTTAGATAAGATTCCTGGAGTGTGTAGCGCGAATGACTGTTCCAATTATACAGCACACTGCATCTCGGTGTTTGATCTCGCAGATCTCTGTTTCCACATCGCACTCCTGTAAGCATTTCTTCAGACAATAGCTTTTTAGAAAGCAAGCCAGGGTGAGCGATAGACTCACAGCCCCACATTCCTGCCTGAATCACCATTGAGCGCATCTGATTGTCCACAGCAACCTGCCAGGCATCATTCTGTTGGGATGTTTTGAGGGTTAATTTCCACAGTCAATTTCAATCTGTTGGTCCGTTGTTCCAAAGCGATGGCCCGAACGCCAATTTGGGCTTTGGGGACAAGGTCCTGGAAGATTGCTATTGTTTGCTGCGGTTGGCAACTTTTGGACATTGGCAAGCGTTGCCTTCTCTTCTTCACTGTTACTGTGCGCTCAGTTGGCGTTATCCGACCGGCCAGACGCCCCGCTCGCTTTCCGATTTGAGGGACGATAGCTAACGCAAGCTGAGCACAATTAGAGTCAGCGCTTTGGGACGCCCTCCAGACCTAAGGGGGCATGATACAACTGTGATTTGTTGTTGTTGTTGTTCTTCGATGGCCCTCATTGGCCACTCCAAATCCCTCCCTTTCCTTCCACCTTCCCTGTCTCCGGCTCGGGTCTGAAACAATGACTGTCCAGCGCCTTGCGACTTCCTCCCGATGTGAAAGGTGCTATACAAGTGTCATTTTATAGTTGTTGTTGTTGTTTGTGGGTTTGGAGGAGGAGGAGGAGGAGGAGGAGAGGTTAGTGCCAATACCTAATTGTGATTCTATCTTGCCTGTTTGGAAAAGGCAGCTCTTTAGCTACTGCCACTCCAGAGATGGCAAGTGGATGGCATTGGCATTGACATTGCTCTGTTCAATCCCCCATGGCAGCCATGTTATCACTGTGAACGTCAGGATCATCGTTTGATCTGCTGGAAGGAGCTGCCGCTGGGCTATTTTCAACAACGTCCCAACCCAGCATCTCTTACACTCTTTGCAACAAGTACATAGGAACAGGAGGAGTTCCATTCAGCCCCCTCGAGCCTATTCCGCCATTGTATTAGATCATAGCTGATCTGTACCTACCTCACTGTGCCGTAAACTAGAAGCCACAAGGGTTCCTGACTTGCGTTACAGGTTGAATATTGATGGAGGCCCTTAGTGAAGAACTTAGCCAGGAAAATGGGTCTGCTGATGGGTTACTGGGTTTTGTGAATGGAATTCAGGCTCAGTTTGATGATAATAATAATAATAATAATCCTTGCATTTGATATAGCGCTTTTCACATCTTCTAGGCATCTCAAAGCGCTTCGTAGAATATACTGTATATTTGTGGGCAAAACGCGGCAGCCAATTGCGAACAACAGCGTCCCCCCACAAACAGACGTGGATTGAATCGACCGATTTATTATTGTTTTTCTTTGAGGGATTGTAATTAGGAGTGTGTGTGTGTGCGTGTGACACTGTGTGTGTGTGTGTGTGTGTGTGGAGTAAGGAAACTTGCCCAAGTTTTCGCCCCCGCCGGGATTTGAACCCAGCTCTCTCGCTTGCAAGGCGAGTGCTCTAACCACTGAGCCACAAGACTCCACGATGAACGGTTCCTACGGTTTCAAAACACAAATACACAGCGGGTTCAGGTACACACAGTGGGTTAGCAACAGAGTGGGTTGGTTGTGGGTGATCAGCTCCAATTGATCAGAAGAGGAACATGTAATAAGAATAATAACGCTTGCATTTGATATACACGTCTTTCGGACATCTCAAAGAGCTTCACTGCATTTGGTACTGCAAAGTGAATGGACCGTATATTTTGTGGGCGAAACTCGTCAGCCAATTGCGCAGGGCGGCATCCCCACAAACTGTCGTGGATTGAGTTATTACGTTGTTCTTCTGCTTTTGAGGGAGTTGGTACCCTCCACAATAGCGATCTATCAGTCGACTACCAGGTTCCTACACACTGCTCGGTTATACAGAGGCGCGCGTGTGTGTGTGTGTGTGTTTTGTGTGTGTGTATGTGTGTGTGTGTATGTGTGTGTGTGCGCGCGAGTGGAGTAAGAAAACTTGCCACAAAAGGCCCGGGAATCGAACCTGGGTCCTCTCGCTTGCCAGGCGAGGGCTCTAACATTACAAATCTTGCTCTGGTAACGAGCAGGAAATTGATTAGCATCACAGTTCCACATTCCGGTGATGTGCCCTGGTTTGTAACAGCACCAGAGCATGATTTTAATGTTCGCACACACAACACACACACACACACACACACACAGAGAGAGAGAGAGAGAGAGAGAGAGAGGCCAGCGTTGCTGTTTGGGCTTTGGACCCCGCAACAGATACCGAACACACTGTCAGGAGTCAGCACTTTTCAAGTTAATGTGTGTTCTTTTCGGAGAAATACCTTTCGACTCGCGTGTACAGCCGAGGACAAAAAAAAAAAAATCCAGGGGCTCTGCTAATCACACACACATGCTGCCCTCAGCAAGAAATAAGATATAAATAGCGCTGTTCGGTTCATTAACTCTCTGTAACAAAAGGCTGTAACTGTACAGTTGGGAGAACAAACTCATCAAAACCCATCGTTGGGGCTTGAATCTCGGTCAGGAGCCCTGATGCTGGCGGCCGCCGCTGTGCATTTAATCGGCTGCCGCGTTTGCGCCCGCACAGAATATATACATATTGTGGAGTTCCCGTGGTTTAGAGCACTCGCTTTACAAGCGCGAGACGTGTGTTTCGAATCCAGGCAGGTCAGGGCGAAACCTCGGGCAAGTCTCCTTACTCCACACACACACACACACACATACACACACACACACACATACACACACACACACACACGCACGCGCACCTAATAATAACCCCTCCAAAGAAACCACAATACTGTAATTCCAAAAAATTGCTCATTTCAATCCAGTTGGGAGAGGCAGCGAGGAGCCATCCAACCAGAGAAACCAGAGCCTGAGCCCCTGGGAGAAGGAGAGAGGGGAGTGGGGGGGGGTGGGGGGGGGGGGGAGGAACGTTGGCAGAGCTGTAACGTGAACTGAAAGGGAACATTGTTTTCCACACGTGTCGAATTTTCTTCCTAATTTCATCAAAACCGTACACAGTCTCCTCTAACAGCAACCGCCCATGAGAACAAGGGTGGGAGCCATTGCCAGCACAACCCATACCCTTGTGTCCTTAGAATTCATTCTTTGGCACGGGCCGGCCTTTCAGACAGTGGCAGTTCCTGCCATCACAATTATTAATTCAAATCATTTGTGTCAGGAAGAGCAAGCCTCTCTCTCTCTCTCTCTCTCTCTCTTCTGTGGTGTGTATGTAGTTTGTTTCCAAAAGCTGGAGTTGGCAAACGCTGCCTTTGTTCGGCGACTTTCTGGCCGAGACGGGGGGGGCGGCGGGTGGCGGGGTGGGGGGGGGGGGTGGGGGGGGGGGGAGGGGCTGGCAGTGAATACTGGGAGCAACAAAAACTAAATCCACCCAGGTTCCTTCATCTACCTGGAGTCTAGGGTTGTAGATTCGCACATTCAGCCGGGCTTTCCCCCAACCTGTTGTACCTTGCAGGCTGCGTATAACCTCTCCGCTATTTGCCTGTGGCAATCAATCGAGCCTGAGATTACTATTAATAATAATCCTTGCATTAGCGCCTTATCATGTCACGCCCCCCTCACGCCATCCCCCCCCCCCCCCCCGCCACCACCCCACCCCAATTAATAATTTGCTCATCTCTCCCTCACCACAAGGCTTTGATTCCTTGCCCAGTTCAATGGACTTATCACACTGCTGAGACGTCACAAAGCGCTTCACTGAATACACTGTAAAGAGGATCGACTTGTATATTTTTGTGGGCAAAAAATGTACATTTTGGTCTATGGTTATTTGTGACAGATTTGTGTGAGTGAGTGAGTGTGTGTGGGAGGAAGGGGTGGGGGGGGGTGTAGGAGGTGGGAGAGAGAGAGAGACACACCCATACACACACACACACACACACACAAGTTTCCTTATGATCCCAGTTTTCAGCAAGCAACACTTTAGCTAGTCATTAATTTGTGGTCACATGTTTTGCTGGAATCAACTTTGTAAAAAAAATAATAATTTTGCAACCAAAATCTGCCTGCTGGGTCTCGCTGGATTCACTTCCCTGATCGACTGACTCTCCATGACTTTTGCGCTCTGCTCAAGGGCGCAAGCCAGAGTCACAGGGACCCGTGTGCACATATGGCCTGACCCGGGAGCCAACTCAGGGAAAATAAAACCGCAACCTAGTAACGTCGCAGGCAAAGAGCGAGACAGACACACACACACACACACACACACACACACACACCTGTACATCAGACCCAGCAGAGCAGATGGGAAACAGAGCAAAACTAATCATAAGAATATCTTACAACTCAGAAGGGAACTCGTTTGGTCCATCTTGCCTGTGCTGGCTCTTTGAAAGAGCAGCTCAATTAGTCCCACTGTCATCCCATCCCCCCCAAATACCCACTCACCCAATCCCCCATCCTCACTCTTACCCCCAAATCGCCCTGCAGCTTTTTTTCCCACGCCCCATCTTTTCAAGTAGGAGCTCCGGTAGTTCAGTGGTTAGAGCGCTCGCCTTAAGCATATGACCTGTGTTCGAATCCAGGCAGGTCAGGGCGAAACCTTGGGCAAGTTTCCTTACTCCATACACACACACACGCCTGATAATAATAATCCATCCCCAAAAAACACAACAATAAAAATTGGTAATTTCAACCCACAAACTGTTTGTGGGGACGCTGCTGTGCGCAATTGGCCCACAAATATACAGTCAATTCATTTTACAGTACATTCTGTGAAGCGCTTTGAGACGTCAATATAAGTAGCGAAAAGCGCTATACAAAATGCAAGGATTACTGTTATTATAGTTTGTTATAAGTATCTCTCCAATTGCCTTTGGAAACCTTTTGCCATCAAATGTCTCCACATCTGCTCTTGGCCTCTTTGGCTCTTGGCCAAATGATCTTAAATCTGTGGTCCACTGGTTCCCAACCCGGCCACCATACGAGATATATACGCTGGGCATATATAACGGTCTGAATCGAACCCAGGTCTCTCGCTTGCAAGGCGAGTGGTTTGAACCACTGAGCTAACCTTCCCAACAGAAGTCAAGACGCATCACGTTTCTTTTGGAAAGTTACTGTGTGCGCCGTCTCTGAGACACACAAGCCCCACATCAAACAGGCAGATGTATTTTGAACTCTTAAACACTGTAGACACGCACACAGGTCTAGTGCACTCACTGCTGGGAGCACAGCTGTCAGCTATTCGCATCAAATTTAAACAAATCAGAGTTACACATCTCCTGGATTTGTCTCCCAACGCGGATCAAAAAAAGCCCTTTTCTCTTTCTTTTTAACTCGCGTTCCTGAGAGAAACACAGATTGCTGACGTTTCGCTGACGTTGCAACTCTCCAATTTGTCCCTCAGCCACACACCTCTGCGCACCCCCCCCACCCACCCCCCACCACAACCCCATCACTCCCCCGTTAACAATTTGCCCATCGCGCTCCCTCTCCTGAAAGCGACAATTCCTCACCCGGTTCGATGGACTTATCACATCGTTGAGACGTCTCAAAGTGCTTCACTAAATATACTGTAGAGTGAATCGACTGTATATATTGTGGGGGGGAAACACGTTCAGCGCATTGCGCACGGCAGTGTACCACAAGCAGTCGTGGGTCGATCCTCCCAAATCTTTTTGTTGGAGGGATTATTAACCCGGGCAAAGCGATCGGCCAATCGGCTAACAACTGGGTTCCTGCTTAATATTAGGTAAACAGAGGCGTGAGTGCGGAGGAAGGAAGGAAACTTGCCAATGGTTTGGTTTGGCCCAGGAATCAAACCCAGGTCCTCTTGTGAGAGGCGAGTGCACTACCCCCTACCACATAAGGATGGCCGTATCTTCACACACACAGAGTCCCGTACACCAGGGCCTTGGCAGGCAGTGATCGGAGCCAACCGTTTACCGTTAAGGCTGGATTTACGAACTTGCCACAATTCTGCCGCATTTTAAAATTGGCAGAAAGCCAATACACTGTATATATATATATATTTTTTAAATGACCCGAGAGGCGGGGAGGGTATTAGAACACTGTGGACCAACCAACCCACCCCATCATCTGTGTGTAAGTGTCTGCTTTGCAGTGAGCCAGCGGAGTGCTTTGCAAACCACTGGAATTATCAGCAGACCAAAACACTTCCTTTCGGATCAAGCCTCCTTGCCACATGCTTAAATACTTGCAAACGAACATGGGACAGGAAGCTGAGACCTTTTCCTCGCACTGGGGCTTTGCAGACACAGTTCTGTTCTGTGGTGTTTTGCTCTGCTGGGTTTGAACCGGGGGAAGGAGGGAGGGAGGGGGGAGAGAGGATGGATGGACGGTTGGATGGATGGCATTTTGTAGTGTAAGACTTGTGTTACCTGTCGGTTGTAAATAAATATTCCCTGGAGCTGAAGGTATGAAAAAAGGTGCTGCTGGAGAGAAAGAGAGGAGAGAGAGAGAGAGAGACATGTGCTCAATCACAGGAAGAGAACAGAGTTTGAAAATCACACTCGGGGTATAGGGGAGCAAGGCTCACTAACTAACTAACTAACCAACCAACTAACCAACGACGGCCCAGACATAGGCCCTCCTGAAATGAAATGTGTGTGTGTCACGTATTCAGAGAGAGAGAGAGGGAGAGGGAGAGAGAGAGTGAGGGGCGGGGGGGGGGGGGGGGGGGGGGGGGGGGGGGGGAATTTAGCAATGGGAACAGCTGGTTAAATCCTGATTTCAACCACCATTCAAACCGAGAGAGAGAGCAAGAGCGCGAGAGAGAGAGAGAGAGAGAGAGAGAGAGAAAAAAACAAAATGCTGAATGTAAAGTGAGCAATAAAAAGGGGAAGCAAGGCTGGATCAGGTGCCTGCATGAGCGATGAGAGAAAACTGCTGACGGGCTTGTCGTGTGCAAGGGGGGAATCCCCCAGTCTCTTGTTGGGTAATTTGACTTCCAGGTTTTGTTTCAGTTGTGCGAGCTCGCTCAACGCTCGATTGCAGAAACTGATGATTCAAGGGAAAGGATCTGTGGCTCTGCCAGCCGCCTTCGTTCGTGTCAAGTGCAGAGATTATTATTATTATTATTATTATCATCATCATCTCCCAAGGAACGACCAAACAGTCAGAACAGGACTGTAGTGTAACAGTCAGCGAGCTCGCCTCGCAAGTGAGAGAGGACCCCGACTTTCACTCCCGGGCGAAACCTTTTAGGTAAGTTCCTGTTGCAAGCTGGGGAGACCAAACTGGGGAGACCTGTGTTCGAATCCAGGCGGGTCAGGGTGAAACCTTGGGCAAGTTTCCTTACTCCACACACATGCCTAATAATAATCCCTCAAAAAAAAACACAATAATAAAATTGGTCACTTCAATCCACGACTGTTTGTGGGACGCTGCTGTGTGCAATTGGCTGCCGCAATTCGCCCACAAATATATACAGTCAATTCACTTTACAGTATATTCTGTGAAGCGCTTTGGGACGTTGATAAGATGTGGAAAGCGCTATATCAAATGCAAGGATTATTATTATTATTATTATATATAAGTAAGGAAAGAGTAAGGAAACTTATTATATATAAGTTTCCTTACTCCACACACACACTCAAAAAAAAAGTTGGGTCGCTCACTCCTCGATTGTTTGTGAGACACTGCTGTCACATTGCGCCCACACAATCCTCAGTCGATCCACTCCACTGTACAGCACGGAGCTGCGAAACCTCAACAACGTGATATCGGGTGTGAAGGATTATTATTATTCTCATTGTCACCATAAATCTTTTACGCTATCCTGAGAGATCAGTGGCTTGGACAACAACGACAACAAAATAACACCAATACATTTACAGAGGCGTCTTTCACGTCACAACGCGGTCGAATGGAGAACAGGCCAGGTCTGCGTCTGATCTGCGTTGCAAAGATTCGTGGAGTCAAAATCTCAGGGACCCACTCCACTGAGTTCATGGCTTTCTCAGGCCGTGGATAGGCTATCAACGTGAGGTTTGCCAAATTGATGCAATCTGCACCCCGCGCTCAGTGAACTCTATGGCCTGTGTGAACAGGAGCCATCACTTCCTCTATTCACAGTTTTCAAAAACTCAAGATGAAATGAGACCACAGAAAGCTCATTTTAAAACAACACACACACACACACACACACTCACACACACACACACACACACTGAAAGAAGCAAAGTGTCCAAGCCGCTTAAATGAAATGAACTTGAAGTCAATGGTCAAACTGATATAGAGTGGTGTTTTGCGCAACAACAACAAAAAACCAAGCCACGACTTGTAATCGGTAAATGAACCGCTCAAACAAATATACGTTCCTATATGTAGCTCAAAAAAGATGTTGCCTCTCAAAATGAGGTTCGTCAATTTTCCATTATGTCACCAAACACTTCTCGAATTAATGTGTTTGCGTTGATACACAGAGAGGGAGAGAGAGAGAGAGAGAAAAACCACTCAGGGGCTGGTGCAAGATTTACTGGGCAAAGAGAGAGAAATAGAGAGAGAGAGAAAGAAAGAGAGAGAGATGGGACAGTGTGTCAACACTGTGAGGCACTGTGGTTTTGTCAGAAACGGATGTGTGGGCTGTAAACCTTCGAGAATATTGGATCCGAACGCATACCTGAAATCAACACAGGAAGAGGCAAGTAAACAGGATGAGCGAAAGCATGTTCAAACAACTTGTTAACCTGTTTCGGATCGGTTTGAATGCAACTACTACAGCAAACAAGGCGGCAGAAAAAACACGGGACTTTTCTTCGCAAGGAATTTCCTCGGATTTCTCGGTTTGGTTTGGATACCGGTGGTGGATTTCCACACGTGTCAAACTTGTTTGACATGTGTCTCTCTCTCTCTGTCTTTTCCTTGACTGTGCCGCGCCTCTCTCCCTTCTTCCCCCCCCCCCCGCTCCCCCAACCCTCTTCAACAATCTTCTTTCTCTAGAATATGCAATACCGAAATACGACAGCTGAAATTGCTATCATTTCAATCAGGGCCTTATAAAGATGAGGTTCTCTGTTGTTATAAGCCCATATTAGTATATGTCATCTGTGGGCAAGTTTTACCACAGAATGCACAGTCACGAGAATTTACAGTGCGTTCAGCGAAACGATTTGAGACATCTCAACGACATGATAAGGCTCTAGGTTCAGGAAGATGCCAGCGCTCTACTGAAACGCACATTGTCCAGATCACAATACACCGTGTATAGATAATATGAATAATCCTTGCATTTGATATAGGGCTTTTCACGTCTTGTAGACGTCGCAAAGCGCTTCACCGAATAAACTGTAAAGTGAATTGACTGTCTATATTTGTGGGCCAAACAAGGCAGCCATTTGCGCACAGCGACGTTCCCCCACAAACAGTCGTGGATTCAAACGACCAATGAAAGAATGAGAGAGACAAACACAGAGAGAGAGAGAGAGAGCTGATCTCTGTCGTCAGAAATGAACTGTTACCAATGTTTGTCAGAACTTCAGCTCTTGTTTTCGATCCTTCCAAAGAGTCGACCAAGTTGCTTTTAAACAATGGCCGAATGTTCTATCCTGTTATTTTCCACTAGGTTTCGAACTGGATGAGTCTTAGGAAGTACATTTGCGGCTTGAAAACATCACTTTGCCCCTGGGTCTTTCTGTTGTCTTTGGGTGCGTCTGTTGTCTGAGCAACGGAGAGACTTGTGAACGTGGTCCTATTTTGGTGCGATCTGTGTCAGTGCTTCAGAGGCCAGACACTGCTCTGACCAGGACTAATTCAATCAATGACACAGAGAGAGAGAGAGAGAGAGAGAGTGAGTGAGAGCGTGAGTAAGACAGAGACAGAGAGAGAGAGAGATAGTCTGAAAGACAATTAATGATCCAGAGCTGGAACAGACAGCCTGTCTGAAAAAAAACACCTGAACAGTGTGAGGGCTCGTCACAACGATTTGCCAAATTTAACATCTGTGGCACAGTCCCACTGGCAACAGCCTGGCCCTGATTCTCAGCTCGATTCTGGCTGAGAATCAGCGTCGTGCGACTGTGTGCTAGGCGCTCCTTCATCTGGAGCCGTAGCATAGAAGCCCGAGAGCTTAGTCACTGCAGATGTGACACAGAGATGAGCGAGACGCGGTGGGGGAGGTGGGTGGTCTGAGATCTACAGCTTCTAAGAACCAGAAAACAACCATATATTTTGGTTGAAACCAAAAGATGTTTGATCCAACGGAACATCTGGCGGGATATACGAGCTGTTGTGAAGTCATGCCTTTCTGTCTGCAAATATGAGCAGTGATTGCACAGGTGTTTCTGATGAATTCAACCTGAAGAGTACTTTCCACTGTGAGTTTTTCACAGAGGTCACCAGGTGCACAGTGTTATCTCCTCTCAACCAGCCCAGCGGTGCATGGTTGGTTAGGTTTTCATCTCGAATGTAGGTCACGGGGCCCGATAGTCACTCCACCGTCGATTTGTTTCGGAAATCTCTTATTTAGGCCAAAGTCCGGAATTGGGCGTTTCATCGTCACTTTTCATTAAGGTTTTTTTTAAATCTTGTCGTTAAGCGAACCCATATGTTCTATATTGATATATATATATGTCATATATATTTGTGCAGCCATGTAGCTCAGCGGTTACAGCCCTCGCCTTGCAAGCGAGAGATCCGGGTTCGATGCCATTCCACACGCCTGATAATAATCTCCCCCCCCAACCCACAAAAAAACGATAGTAATTTGGTCACTCAATCCACGACTGTTTGTGGGTCACTGCTGTGCGCAATTGACTGCCGCGTTTCGCCCAACTAATATACAGTCAATTCACTTTACAGTATATTTCTGTGAAGCGCTTTGAGACACAGTCTAGAAGACTTAAAAAGCGCTGTTTCAATGGAAGGATTATTATTATTATTCTTATCTACTATATATTACATATGTGTATACACACACAGTATAAAGTTGATATTGATGCACTGGATTCAGATCTCTGGTTCGTGATCGAGTACCAAACAGCGTTGGAATAACAGTGCCAGTTACTGTTATGTGGCGAAGCTTCAAGAAGTCAGGGAGCCCCCCTGTGTGATGTCCTCAGCAGTTCAAGTTTCCAAATTTCACCTTATAAACAATGAAACACTTTCGGGAAAGAACAGTCCAAAACGGGAAGCTAGCAATAAAAGGAAAAGATTCTGCCGTGTATATCCCCAGCTCTGTTTAAGCAAAAAAAAACTCTGCGAACATAATAAATAAATAAGACTTCTGCTGTCATCTCGCCGATAGCTGTTCTGACCAGCGGTTCAGGGGTTAACCAGCCAGTTTAATGATTTTAAGAAAATCACTTCATTAAACTTTTCTTTGGTGTCAGTTTGCCAAATAAATATTGCTGCCTCACAACAGTGTTCGGTGGCTGGACTGAAAGTGAGGCGAGGGGTGGAAGTGGGGGGGGTTGGGGAGGAGGGGGGTGGGGGTGGTTTGGGGTTCAGCTCTACACAGAACGTGGCAAGCAAAAGCCCTTATTCGTCCATATTAAAACCGTCTGATTTCTAAGAAACCTCACCAATTGTCATGGAAACATCTCAGATCATCGCGCTGAGAAAATAAAAATAAAACACTTTTGACCAAAACCTCAGCTATATTAACAACTTCGCGACGGCAGCTGTGTTCCAGAGTGTCTTTCTCCACCTACACACTTCCTTTTCCCAACTCTCAACAACAACACTCGCCTCAAAAACATTCAGAAGAGCCACCCGTAACTCTTTGGCTCTGACAGGACGTGTAAAACACTATCATACAGAGACAGATAAATGAGATCTAGTGTTTCTCTCGAGATGATTTCGTCAGGTTTTGACTGGGGGGGGGGGGGGTTAGAGGGTGGGGGGTGGTGATGGGGGCTTTGTTTAATGGCTTTCAATATTGCCTCAAGAAACCCAATCATCTTTCTCCTAAAATCTTCTCTCCTCAAGTTGTTTCTCTCTGAGTCCCAATGGCACAAAAAGTTCCAACTTACAAGCCTCCATCCCCAGACTGGGTAAACAACTGGTTGGGAGGGAAATTCAGACATTGGTCAAGGGTAGTATAGAAAAACCAAACGTGGGGGCGTAAAAGGACTTTCTGTAGAAAAAAATGTCATTGCTGCAGATTGTCCCAAATTTGGCCAATTTTTAAACAAAGCCTTCTTATTGAAAATAAGTGACAGAAAACCAACTTCCGAGTTAAGGATGAACTCAACGATTGGTCAAATTGTGAAACCAAGGGGATCAACCATCTAATAGCACAACAGCCTTGAGTGGCTATTCCTGTTCCTTTGAGGGGGAAAGTAGTACGGTAGCCAGGCTATAGGGAGATCTCTGATCTGGTTTGGCAGCACATACTAATGGCATGATATCAACAACAACAACAACAAATTGCATTTACAGAGCGTCTTTCACGTAGGGAGGACGTCCCATGGCGCTGAACAGTCAAGTCAGGACCCGAGCAAGGGGGAGGAGCTGGGTGGGGTGGGGGAGGGGGAGAGAGAGTTGGGAGGGGAGGGAGAGAGTTTGGAGGGCAGCAGAATGCATGATCGAAGAGGAGGGTCTTGAGACCGGCCTTGAAGGAGACGAGGGAGGAAGCGAGGTGAAGGGACTGTGGGATGGAGTTCCAGAGTGTGGGGGGAGGGAGACTGAAAGCCCACCTGCCAATGGAGCAGGCCGGAGCCTGCTGAGCAAAAGGGGCGGACAGGTTGGTATGGGGTTAGGAGGTAGGGTGGGGGAGGCCATGGAGGGCTTTGAAGGTGAAGACTAGGATCTAGAATTGAATCCTCTGGCTGATGGGAAGCCAATGGAGTCAGGCGAGGATGGGGGGAGATGGGGTCACAAAGCTTGGAGTGGTAGAAGACGTGGGCTGCAGGGTTCTGGATTATCTGCAGCCTACGGAGGGAGGAATTGGGAAGGTCGACAAGCAGCGTTGGCGTAGTCGGGCCGGGATGTGATGAAGGTGTGAATGAGTGTTTCAGCGGCCTGAGGGGTGAGGTAGTGGCGGAGTCCGGCAATGAGTCGGGTGGAATTTCTGTCGGGCTTTTTCCTCTCGTGATCTGGTGAAAGAACAAACTGCATCCAGGGGAGAGGCCAAAACAGCAACACTGACCGTGACAACGTCTGAATTTCCCACGTCTTAGACTGTCCACTGTTACAAAGGGGCAAATGTCCTAAATGTGCTCGAATATGTGGGAGCGATCTAGTCGAGTACACACTCCTGATGGAGTTTGTCCCCAGCCAGTCCGTATCCGCCTGAAGTACAAATCAGACAGCAGTCAACCGTACGAACAATCTAACTCCAGCGCATGTGTGTGTGCCTCCAAAACTCCAGCCCTCGCTGCCATTCGCTTTTATTTTGAAAGTGGCTCTGCGTCGTTTGACAGCCTGAGAGAGAGAGAGGGTCACTCAGGCATTCAGGAAACGGGAGGGGTGTATTTGCAGAGGGCAAAATCTGCCACGGCGCTTCCGAGATTTCAATAACAATCTTTTCTTTTTAAACGTGCTGATTGAAAGTGAAACTGGAGGTAAAATCATTTAGGGCCAGGTCTTTTAATGAATAAGCTTTATATACTTGATATTAGTCAACACTGGTATTGGAGCTATCGAGGAACTGGTGGCCAGCAATCTTGATTAACACAATCACAAACAGTCAATAACAACTTTGCGTTCATCTACGAAACTGCTATCGCTCTTGTCAGTCTCTCACCGACAGCCAAAAACATTGATCTCCAAATGAGTCAGACTGCGTCGCGACAACAACACCCATTGCCACTCGTCAGTCAGTCAGTCACCCGAATGAGTTTTTAACCTCAGCCTCTTTCGCTCTGTTTGCCCTGAAAATTGCCATTCAAAAATCTCGCTTTCAGCAGGAAGAATATATTCAGCGTCAACGCTCACGGCCACGAGAAACCGAAGAGGATTTGACGAACGAAAGACGACCGAGATGCAGGCAGTTTGCCTTCCAGCTTCCTGCCAGTCTCATGCCCACATCATGTCCCCCAAAGTATCTATTGTGTCCAAGACATTTTTCCCAACATAAATCTGTGTCATTTGCTTTGCAAACCATATCGACGCTTTCTGCTTCCACCGTCTGTTCCAAACATTTCCCACTCGCTCGCTGAAATAGTGTCTCAGCAGATTAACCCCTACCCCCCAACCCCCAATCCCTCCCCCCCCCTCACCACCTCTCCAGCCTCCTCAGGCTCTGACCTCTGATTCTACTAACATCACTGGCCCTCAGGTCTCTCTCGCTCGCTCGCTCGCTCGCTCGTTCGCTCACTCACTCACTCTCTCATGCGCCACTCGGCTCATCTCAACGTAGCAGATTTTCTGGTGTTTTTATTTGGAAGGAAGGAGGGGGAGGGGGGATTTTGTGACCGGCGTGTCTGTGCTACCAGAAATGGGTCATTGGCTTTTTGGGCTCTTTGTATCTCCTGTGCAGTACGCAAACAGATCCCTCGGACAATCGAGTCCGTGCCAGCGTTTAGAATTCCGCACAAAAGTCTTCACCCATTCCTTAAACTCCCCGGTCTCTCCGCCCTCCGGCTGTGTTTACTGTCACTCCCCACCCCTCGCTCCCTCGGTTTGGTGTCAAACTCGTGTTAAAACACTTCGAGACACTGCCCTGTGTGAAAGGCGCAATATAAATGCCAGTTATTGTTGTTGTTGTTGTTGTTGTTATGGTTGTATTTTCCCCCCTCTCTCTCGTGTGAAAATATAGCTTCCCTTGAAGACAAATTTCCACCTCCCTCCCTCCCCTCCCCTCCCTCAGGCACCAATTCCATCGCTGTCCACCAGGGAAACCAGTAGCGAAAAATCAAAGGAATCAGGATGGATCGAGTGACTTTGCCGTCCTTTGCCACTAAAATAATCAAGAATAACATAAGCTTCTGGGTTTTTGTTTTTAAAAAAATTGATATAAGGAAATCAAGCTGTAGCCAGCAACGGACCAGTAAATCCCATACACACAACAAGCCTCTGGGAGCAATGACCCCCAACTGCTCGCCTTTACAAACAAACTGGTTTCGGCCAAAAAGGATGGCTTTGTGTGTGTGTGTGCATGTTGAAAACGTGGCCAAGACAAGTTTAAAAAAAAAGGCGAGAACCAGATACAAAACAGCTAGACACAGCGTGTGGGTGGATATTAAACGTCCATACAAGTCATTTCCCACTGCTTTGTTTTCACATGTCGAGCTCCCTTCCGAACAGCAGCAAAAAGGAGCCTTGTGTCACCGAGCTAGCCTCCAAGGCACCCAAATCCCCTCCACCCCAATCTCTTTCTCTCTCCCTCTTCCTCTCTCTCTCTCTCTCTCTACAGTTCCCCCCTTCCTCCACCTCCCCACCCCGCTCCACCGCAGGTGCTAATATGTTTGCGCATTATACGCAGCGCAGTTTCACCCACAGGAAGAAGAAATGAAACGTTACGAACCACATTCCAATATAGCTATAGAGAGAACAGAAGAGGTGCAGCAGGTCGATTTGCCCACAAATAATACAAACAGTCAATTCACTAGCGCAGCAAAGTGCTTTGGGACGTCTCGAAGACACAATAAGCCGCTGATATCAAACGCAAGGGTAATTATTGCGATGATGATATTATGATTATTATTATTATTATTATTTGCTCTCGCATCGACGAAGCTGCCTGGAGATCGAACTAAGCGTCAGTCGACGAGAAATAAATGCAACAACAAAAAAACTCGTTCAAACAAGGATTCGCCAATCGGTTTAGACCTCACTCCCTGCCGCAGCAGTTCTGCAGTTTTTAATACGGGGAGCCTCAAAAGTTAGCTGGCTGTTTTTCTCGTTGCTGAAATCTGTAACTTCTAAGTGGCACATTTCAAGAGAGGAAAGTGTTCACAGAGTTACTCTGGGAGAGGTGGGGTGGGGGGGGCTGTTTTAATTTTTTTGTGTGTGAATGAATGAATGGATGAATGAATGGAAAAAAAAAGATTTGCTGAAAACAAAACGTTACCTACTGCTCTCTCTTCGATCCATTCATAGTAAAGTGTACTCGGGGACTTTCCAAACTGCTAAACAAGGTCAGCCATTGCAATGTGGTGGTTAAGCTTAGAGTTATTAACTATTGCACCTCATGTCATCACATTCTGACAGAGCGTTTGTTTCTTTGCTTGTACACCCAAGTCAAGAGAGTATATTTGCATCAACTTAACATGCCCCATTCCCACACATACTGTATATATATGTGTGTTTCTGTGTGTGTGTGTGTGTGTATGTACGACACTCCTCTTCAACAGTATCTATACTTTCCTACCCCTACCCTTACCCTCCCTGCCCTACACCCCTCCTGATCCCAACACCCAGCTCGGATCCAAATCCGTGACTGTCCAGCGTCCTCTCGACTTGAAAGGTGCTGTGTAAATGTCATGTGTTGTGGTTGTTGTTGTTGTTGTGTGTACGTACGTGTGCTGGGAACTCATTGAAAGTGACTTGTGCTGAAATATGAGGAAGGGAGTAGCCAACAGGCTACAGGAGGGAGGTGGAGCTCGATCCCGTGATTGGGATTACACAGAGACCAGACCAGACCTGCAAGCCCGCGTCCCGCATTTCAACGCGATAGAAATTGCGCGACATTATTCCAGCAACGGGATCTATACGGCAGTTCATTGCCTCCACGTCTGCTTCTGTTGTTTGGTTCGCTGTTTGTGTGTGGGTGTGTTTTTTCCCCTTCAAGTCAATAGTAACAATCATAATAATCCTTGCATTTGGTGTAACCCCTTATCACGTCATTGAGACGTCTCAAACAGATTCACGGAATACACTGTAAAATGAATCAACTGCGTACATTGTGGGCACACACACACACACACACACAAAAACAATACTTTTTAATCATTGTTTGATGGTTCCCAATGAGACTGATTGAAAAGTATTGGAGTACAAAGAAGATTAACTGTGGAACTCTATCTCACTGTTTTCCCCCATTGGTTTAATAATATTAATAATAATAATAATCCTTGCAGGTGTTATAGCTTTGTTCACGTCTTCTAGACATCCCAAAGCACAAACAGTTGGGGAATTGAACTGGCCAATTTTTTCCCCCAACACCTTGGGATGTCCTCCTGACGTGAAAGGCACTATACAAGTGTAATTTTGTTGTTAGGGCGAAACCTTGGGCAAGTTTCGGCCTTACTCTACACGCCTGATAATAATCCGTCCAAAAAAAACCACAATAATAAAAATTAGTCATTTCAATCCACGACTGTTTGTGGGGACGCTGCTGTGCTCAATTGGCTGCCGCGTTTCACCCACAAATATACAGTCAATTCACTTTACAGTATATTCTGTGAAGCGCTTTGAGACATCGATAAGATGTGAAAAGCGCTATATAAAATGCAAGAATTATTATTATTATTATTATTAATATAGTATTCCCATTTAAATAATAAATTTGTCTTTTTTGGGCGAAATAACTTTGCACTTGTGTACCAGGCATGAAGAGAAGTTACATGTTGACAGCTAATGAAAACTTAAAATGTGTGAAAACGAACACATTTGCTACAGAATGCTCTGTTTTTGCACATCCTTTCACATTGAGCGTGAAAAAGTAGAATATTATTTAACATGCCAAAACAATGAATGTTTGAGTGGTTTATTTTTACACTGAACTGAAATCAGGGACTGGGGCAATCGAGAGATTGTGACACAGACAGAATCGAGATTATTTTTAGCAATTATTCTTCTGCATAAAGATTCCACGACTTAAAAGATCTGATTGACTGTTGCGTTAAAAATAGGGACAAGCTGAGAATTCGATGATTAAGTTTCTCAATAGCAAAATTATTTAGTGGGGTTGATTAAGGAAGTGGGTTTGAATACATTGTGTGCGTTAGAGATCATATTGTGAGTTCTGTACGCTCAGCAGTAGCCACTACGCTCCGAAACTCTGGAATACTCTTCCTCTATCCCTCGGCCTTGCCCCCTCCCGCCCCCTCCGCTCAGCAGGCTCTGGCTTGCTCCACGTCACCCGATCCATCCGCCCGGGCACTGGCGGGCGAGCCTTCAGTCACTCTGCTCCCAACCTCTGGAACTCCATCCCGCAGTCCCTCTGCCTCGCGCCCTCCCTCCCTGGCCTCCTTCAATTCCCGCCTCAAGACTCTCCTCTTTGATGGTCCCATCGGTAACTCCTAATCCCTCCCCGCCCCCCCCCACCCCCCATGATGCCCACTGTCTAACACAGTGACTGTTGTTGTTGTGGTGGTGGTGGTTCCTTCCCCATCTTCAGATCAGATCGCATGTGAGAATCTTCCTCTTCGACTGTGCTTTGGGTTCCCTCTCCCCCCGCACCTGCCTCCCCCTGGCTCGACATTGTACTCCGCCACTGTCAAGCGCTCTGGGGCGCTAAGCTGGGCGAGGCCACTACATCAATACGTGTTGTTGTTGTTGTTGTTAACAGGTCTCAGTCACGTGCAGTGTTGGCCTACCGGCTGACACAACTCGGCTGCAATTGTGGTTGGTCTTTTTAAGATGCTGTGAGGGCAGGAAGGGACGGTTCGCATCAGGACAGAGATAAGGTGAAATGACCGGGCTGCTTTGCTGCTCGTCCGCATCGAAATAGGCTCACGCGGACGAGCTCGAAAGTTGGCCTGAAGGAAACTGATCAAGGCCCAAAGTCGAGGGTGTGTCACTGGGCAATCCAGGAATAAACGCAGTCACGGCTTCGACCAACAAAAAAACTGGAGCAGGTTTAACCACTGTACACTGCAGTCGGTCTCTAACCCGCTTTCCAAAAACAAAAACTCGGTTGGTTGATTTCCTTCAGTGCAAAGGACCAAATTACAATCTTTAAAAGGCACCCACTGTATTGAAAGAGCACTTGCCTCTCTATCGTTTTATTTTATATCATACTATAGCGTTTCGCCCACAAAGTACACAGTCAATCCACTTTACAGTATATCCCGCTTTGAGATGTCTCAACGAAATGATATTGCGCTGTATCAAATGCAAGGATGATGATATTTATTAATAATAATAATTATTGCATTTGATACAGCATTTTCACATCTTATCAGCGTCTCACAGAATATACTGTAAAGTGAAATTGACTGTATATTTGTGGGTAAAACACGGCAGCCAATTGCGCACAGTTGGCTGCGTTTGTGTGTTCCCAACAAACAATCATGGATTGAAAATGACCAGTTTTTATTATTATTGGGTTTATTTTGGGACGGATCATTATCTTATTAGCATCGACATCAACTCACCCTATTGGATTGATGGGCTGGTTGATGGGCTGTGTTACACGCGCTCTGACCTAGACACTGGCTTCTCTGCTTTCAGTGGATAGATTGTATTAGGTTTCACACAGAGCAACTAACCAGTCACAACCTGTTCAGACAATGATTATTCCAGCTTACAGCACAACCAGAGGCAAAATCTTCAGGCTCACGAAATTCCACTCCCACCCCGCCCCCCCCCCCCTTCACCACCTTCCCCCCCCCTTCCCCCCCCCCTTCATCCCCTTCCCCCCCTTCCCCCCTTCCCCCCTTCTTCACCCCCTTCCCCCCCCTTCACCCCCCCTTCATCCCTTCCCCCCCTTCACCCCCTTCCCCCCTTCTTCACCCCCTTCCCCAGCCCACAACCACCCGAATTTCAGCACTTTTTCTGTTTTGATAGCGTTCACCCAGAAACCACATTTTTCCACATTACATCCAAGTCCTATTGTGTTACACAGTGCCAGTGATCCTGTGGCAGAAGCGGAATTCAAGCTGGCTTTTGGAATGAATCATTCACTGAAATAACTTCAGCTCGGGTCTCGGTGAAGTGCGAAACAAAAAATTGTTCATTTAATTCGGAGAGAGAGAGAGAGAGAGAGAGAAAAACAACCCGGCGCAAACAAACGGGAATTTCATTGTTTGGTTTCTCTTCAAATCAGACAGATAGCGTCAACCAGAAATGGAAATCAGATTAGGGCCAACTTCCTTTTGCATAACAGGTCTCATCAAGGCACACATAAATTAGTAACGATCGTTCGATGTGCGCCAACTATTTTTCAGGTGGGTGGGGTGGAGTGGGGGTGGGGGTGGAGGGGGGGTGGGTGGCAAATAATACGTAAATTACAAACCGCTGGATGAAATTGGTCGTTTCCATCCACCGCTGTTTGTGGGACGCTGCTGTGCGTCGTTGGCTGCCGTGTTTCGGCCCAAATATATCACTTTACAGGACATTCTGTGAAGCGTTTTGAGACAATAATGACAGAATTACATTGATGGAGAGCGCCGTTCGCGTCGGGAGGACGTCCCAAGGCGCTGAATCTACCACGTCTAGAAGACATGAAGAGTACTATGTCAAATGCACAGATTATTAATATTATTATTGTTCTGTTTACACATCTTTGGTTGCATCATATATGCTGTGCACAACTGGGTGCTGCGTTTCGCCGACAAAAACACACTCAATTAACTTTACTGTATCACCCGTGAAACACTTTGAGACATCTCAATGACTCGATAAATCGCTGAGTCAAATGGAAGGATTATTATTATGATTATTTTACTTGAAATCTTAACTCTTAGGGCTGTAATTCCCCTTGACCATATAACCTTTCCGAACGCCTAACAGTGGGAAAGGTACCAGGTACCAGATTAAAAGGTTCCTTCTCTTTTCATGTTACCCCAAAGCCTTTTGAGATGCCAAAGGGTTCAAACGGTGACCGAGCGATGATTGAAAGTGTCGCTGTGGTTTACACTCAAAACCCATCGTTTCATCCGCCCAAAAACCTGCGCAAAGATTTCAATCAAAAGATTTATATGTCTGGACAAGTCAGCGCTCCGCTTTGAATCTCAGGCACGAGCCGCACGGAAAGAAAGAGAGAAGCAGAGGCACAATGAGTCATTGTGAAGCTCCTGTAGCTCAGTAGTTAGAGACCTCGCCTTACAAGCGTGAGACTGTGTTCGAATCCAGGCAGATCAGAGCAAAACCGTGAGGCAAGTTTCCTTAATCCACACACACACACGCGCCTAATAATAATCCCTCCCAAAAAAAACACAATTTAAAAAATAGGTCATTTCAACCCACGACTGTTTGTGGGCGACGCTGCTGTGCGCAAATTGGCTGCCGCGTTTCGCCCACAAACATACAGTCAATTCGCTTCACAGTACCCTCTGTGAGGCGCTTTGAGACATTGATAGGATGTGAAAAGCGCTACATCAAATGCAGGATTATTACTATTATTTAGTTGAATGGCCGAAAGTGAATTTTAAACAGAGAAGGCAGGTCAGTCCAGATGTGACTGTCAGTCAGTGGCCTGTTGTTTAGTAATTTAATATCAAAACAGTTTGGGGGCTTTCAGCGGGCGGGTGGGGGGAGGAGATACATGTGTATGTCAAGAGCTTATTTGGGAACAAAACTTGTCCAGTCACCTGTCAGTGACTCAATAACAGCTCTGCGTTTCCTTTTGTGAAGAAAATGAGAGGTTTTGAAGTTCCCGGGCTATAGCATTTAATTACAAACTGGTGAGGATTTATATCTCAGGTGTTCCGTTGTCCCTACTGTGTTATTACCATGTCACCAAAGACTCATTTAGAAATTTGAAAGATCAAATCAAATCGGATGCTCTGGAAAACGGGGGTGGGTGGGGGTGTGGAGTGTTGTGGATGGGGGGGGTTGGAAATGCTTTGTGAAACACATCTCCCCAGAGCCGCAAACTGTGTGTTCGCTCTCTGTCTTTGAAGAGCTTTGAAGAGAGGATCGAGAAATCAAAGCTTTGCTTTGAAAATGCTTCCAGAAGGATCCTTAAAACGACGCGATTTTAAACCCAGTGGGATCCTTTCTCAAACCGTTTTCCTGGAAAAGAAAAATTCTCGTTCTGGATTTCCTAACCAGCAATTAACAATTATGTGTTTTGCAGGAACCCTACTGCAGTCTGAATTGTTCAGACTAAATCGGAGCCTTGACATCCGGCTCTATTACACAAGCCAATAGTTGTTGTTTTCTTACACACACACACAAAGATTCGTTCTAATTTGCTTGCGGACGTCATTGCGATCTCAACAGAGCCTGTCAGCCAAGACCTTCCCTGGAGATCAGATAGTAATAATAATAATATAATAATCCTTGAATTTGATATAGTGCCTCATCACGTTGTCAGGACATCGCAAAGCTTTTCCCAGTAAAATGGACTAATTGTGTTTTGGCGGGCGAAACGCAACAGCTAATTGCGCACACCGCAGTGTCCCACAAACATTCATGGATTGTGTGACCTCATTCATTTATATATATTTTGGGGTGGGAGGGGGGGGGTGGAAACAGATTAATACTCCCAGAAAGCCATAATAGTACTCCTTGCATTTGATACAGTGCTTTTCTAGTGTCTTCTAGACGTCTCAACAATGACTGGCCAACAATCGTTGATATAAATGGGACCGCTTGTTTGCCTGCGTGAGGGCTGGGCTGGGAGACAGTCTGCTGGTTTCGCTCGAGACTTACAAGCACAGAAGGAGGCCATTCGGCCCATCGTGGCTGTGCTGGCTCTTTTGAAAGAGCTTGTCTAACTGGTCGCTCTTACAACAACAACAACAAAATTACACTAATGTACCTTATAGGGCTCTATTGAATGAAGCCTGTGGCTTCCACGGGCAATACTACGTTCGCCAACCTTGATTGATCAATCTCACAAATGACGTGAAATGGGGAGGAGGGGGGAGGGGGGGGGAGGGGAGGGGGGGGGGGGGAGGGGAGGGGGGGGAGGGGGGGGAGGAGAGGGGAGGGGAGGGGGGGGGGGGGGGGGGGAGGGTTGCTGAGTAAGACTCCACGAGTAGACACAAGTTCAACAGACAGGGCTTTACTGTAAATGGTTTGGAGATGTTTCGACACGATAAGCAATAAATGTTTCACAAACGTCACAGACCCCAGAAACCCATTTGAAGTGTCCCGAAGCAGACTGCGAGCTGGATACAGTCGAGAGCCAAGTTTCAGCCCTCAGCACAGGTGTTCATTGCCTTCAGACAGCTGTGCCAGATCCTCTTTGTGTTGTTATCAATGATGTTACGCGAGCGAGCGAGCGAAGTGAGCGAGTGAGCGAGCGGGGAAATGGCAGCGAAGTTTCAAAGCAAATATAGAACCACAGCCATTCTGATTCTTCGGGTGTGATTTCACTTCCACCCGGGTTCAGATTGATATCTTTTAACTCCGACAGTTAACCCCCCCCCCCATTCCACGTCGTTTGTGAGATTGATCAATCAAAGTTGGCGAACGCAGTGTTACCCGTGGAAGCCACAGGCTTCATTCAATAGAGCCCTGTAAGGTATATTAGTGTAATTTTGTTGTTGTTGTTGTAAGAGCGACCAGTTAGACAGCTCTTTCAAAAGAGCCAGCACAGCCACGATGGGCCGAATGGCCCCTTCTGTGCTTGTAAGATCCTTTGATGTTCCAACAAGAGGCAATTGGATGAAGAAGACCCTATGATCTATTTGTCCTTGCCTACCAGACACCCCAAGCTTTCTGCCTCCTATGTGTGTGTGTGTGTGTGTGTGTGTGGTTATTTTTGAAATGAGTCTGAACCAGCCTGGCCGATAAAGCCTGTTCCAGGTGTTATCTACCCTCTGGTGATTCCTAGAATCTGTCCTTCGTCCGTTTGCAACCCTGATCCCTGTGCCCTGTTGTTTTGCTCTGGGCTGGGGCTGGGCTGAACCAAAATCAAGTTGCTCTCTGTGGTTCACCACAAAGTGAATTCTAATTTTTTGACAACTGTAGACGAGTCGAGCAACAATTTCACAAGTGTGAGCAACTTTCTGAACTCCCACCCCCACACACCAACCCACCACCCCCCCGATCGAGCACAGAGAGAGAGAGAGAGAGAGAGGGATGGTCGTTGTTACGTGATTGCCCACTGCGTTCTGCCCCACAAAACACACAGCCGATTCTCTTTACCGTTTACCCCGTGCCGAGAGCTTTGGAGAGACCTCGACGACGTGATAAGTAGTGATATCAAACGCACCATTAAGGATCGGCGTAAATCAAGAGGTACATCAAAAATAAAAACCTAGAAACATGCAACCTTTTGAACCGATTTGCATTCGAACGATGGCAACGTTACAAGGGAGGGAGGAAGAGGGGGGGGGGGGGGGGGAGGGGGGGCAATCGAAAGAAACAATAGGGAGAGATTACTTTTTTAAAAAAAAAATGTCCGGCCCTCCGAAAGGCAAGTCAAAACTAAACTCTTCGTAGATGGATACCAAACGTGCAAGCTGCATCCTGTAAAGATCCGTCAGCAACCACAGAAAACAACATGAGCAGACATCAGCAGAGACTCGATCCTTGATCGCGCATTTCTGCTTTCTAGAAAACAAAATTCCTGCCACACTTTGGAGTTCATCTCTCTCTCTCTCCGTCTCTCTCGCTCTCTCTCGCTTTCCGTCTGTGTCCGTCTCTCGTTAAAGTACTGCAATGGCTTGCGTGTTCCTGCCGACTCGTAAACGTTTGGGGGACATTCACCTCCACGCCTTGGCCCGCCCATCCCCCACACCACCACCCCCCCCCCCCCCCCGACTCCACCAGGGTCAAGCTCTCTGGGGCGCTGACCTGCTTGGGGGGCTGCCGCGGTAAACGCCGGTCCGTTGTTGCTGGGCGAAAGGGGCGATTTTCCCGCGTAGCGCGCTGGGTTTCGACGAAAGGACGGACAAAACCGGTCGGGTTTCGAACCGGAGTCGATTGTGGCCGGAGTCGATTCGCCATCGTTGCCGCTGCCTCTCTGATCTGAGTTGACCCGATCACTTAGCAAAACTTCCAGCCGGCAGCGAAACAGTAAACAACGCAGTCATTCTGAACTAACCCCTCCGCCCTCCCCCCCCCCCAACCCCTGACCCCCATTCCCCCCCCCACCCCCTCCTGAAAACGTTATCTTGAAGCCAGGATATTGGCTTGATTTGTTGCAGGAAGGAACAGGAGATAAACTGAAGACAGCGCTGGGAATCATATTGAAGGGAGGAAGACAACAGCCGCTTGACTTTATAGCGTTTATTCTATAAATACTTCTCGTCCAATTGAGATTTCCTGTTCTGTTTTACTTTTCTAAATTAAAATTGCCTCTTGGCTCGAGAATAACGGTCCAAATAGTAATCCTCGCGTTTGATATTGCGACTTATCGTGTGGTTGAGACTCTCTCCAAGTGAATTTTGTGGCGAGCCAAATGTGGCAGCCATCACAGTGACCCACACAGTCGGTGTTTGAGGGACCAACGTTAATATACTGTATTCATTTTTTTTAAAAAAAAGGATACTCGACTGCAACTAGGCACAGTTAGGAGTCACGCTGTAAAATGATTCGAAGGTGCACAGCCACATGGGGTGAATATTTCATTCGGAAACACATGAATTACTGCTGGAACTCGCATCCACAAGATACCATTCCACTATGTCCTAGGGCCAGGGAGTCAACACAACTCTTCCTCCTCTCTAACCAGACCCCAAACACTTTTACTGTGATCAGCGCTCCCCTTCAATGGGGTTTAAAAACAATAACAATAATAATCTTTGCATTTGATAGAGCGCTTTGATCACGTCTTCGAGACGTCTCAAAGCGCTTCACAGAATGTACTCCCACACTCGTCCGGCTCCATTAGCCCCCCAGACGATCGAATTCAAGTTCCTTGTCCTCACTTTCAAGGCCTTGACCCTTCCTATCTCTCGATCTGCTGACTCCCTATCAACCTGCCCGCCCCCACCGTCCATCCGGTCTGCTCCATGTCCCCAGCCCGACCTGCCCTACCATTGGTAGCTGGGCTTTCTGCCTCTCTGCCCCCGCGTTCTGGAACAACATCCCACAGTCCCTTCGCCTCACTTCTTTCCTCGCCTCCTCTGACCCTCCTTTTCGATCGGGCCTTCAGCCGCCTTCCCAACTCTCTCCCTCCCTCCCTCCCTCCCTCCCAACTCTCTCCTTACCCTCCCTTCTCTCTCCCTCCCCTTCCCCTCCTCCATGCTCGGGGTCCTGAACCCTGACTGTTTAGCGCCTTGGGACGTTCTCCCGACGTGTAAGGCGCGCTATAAAGGTCATTTTGTTGTTGGTGGTGGTGTCGCACACTTAATAAACCTACCAACTAAACGACTTCAGTGATATCTTCTGCCGTGCAACACAGCCATTACTGATTCACTATTTTTTGCTGCTTGTTGGAGCCATTGATGAATTTTATTGAATCCTTCCCCCACAGTGGCTCCCACCACGACCGGGTCAGAAAACACAGATTGCACAATCAGGGGGCGAGAGGGACAGATACAGAAATGTGGCTGCCTTGAGGCAAACTAGAGAGGAAACGCACTATTCTCTCGCAAAGTCTTTGCACAATCCTCGTGATTTTACACAGAAATAATTTTCCCGCACCCCCCCCCCCCCCCGTCATTTCTTGCGTTGGAACTCAAAAGCCGCGGGGCATTTTAACATCGATTAGCAGTCTAGGTTAATGTTAAAATAATCCCCCTCAAACACAACAAACGTTTTTACTCATTGAGTTCTTTTAATGAAAAACATTTGTTGGCTACGGCCATTTTTATGGTAGCCAGTAATTGAATTCATTAATCAATCTGTGTGTGTGTGTGTGTTTTCAAACGTGGATGGCACAGTACGTTAAAAACAATGGTAGGTTTGGTTATTTCGCAGGGTGTCAGGTAACTGGGACTCAAGTTGGCAATCAGAGCCAGAGCGTTGGTGGTGCACTGAGGAAAACACAAGTTTATCATAACGCGAGTCTTGCGGAAATAAACGAGCGTTCATTGACGTGGTTGTGAATCAAACGGAGACAAACACAACACTCTTGAGTTGAGTTCCTTTTTCTTTCTAAAAAAAATACGCCGAAAAGAATCACATCATCGTCTGATCGGCTCTGCATTAAAAAAACACCCCTCAAACCGCCCCCCCCCCCACACCCCACCCCACCACACCCCCGTCCTCAGCTCGGGGTTTGAAGCAGTGACTGTCCAGCGCCTTGGGACGTCCTCCTGACGTGAAAGGCGCTATCCAAATGTAATTTTCTCGTTGTTAACGTCACCAGGATCAGCCAAGCCACTGATCGAGGCTAAAAGCTGCACACATTGAGCTCCAATCTCGAGTCTCCCCCCCGCCCTGTGACGGCGTCAGGGGAGAGAGAGAGAGAAAGCCGAGCGCACCCCCCTGGATTTGCCGCGTTTTCGCCCACAAACATACGGCCAATTCACGCTACAGTGTGTTTCTGCGAAGCGCTTCGAGACGTCCGGAAGACGTGAAAAGCGCTGCATCAATGCAAGGATTATTATCACATTGTTATCAATCGAAACTTGCTCCATTCCATGTTAATAATAAATAATAATGCCTGGATTTGATAAGAGTGACTCGCAACAACAACAACAACATTTATAGAGCGCCTTTCACTTCGGGAGGCCAGGACAACAACAACAACAACAACATAGATTTATATTGTGCCCTTCGCGGAGGGTAGCACCACAGAGCGCATTATCAAGTCGTTGAGGTGTCTCGAAGCACTTCACAGCGTATGCACTACTTTGAAAGCAGATTGCCTGTGTGTTTTGTGGGTGAAATGTTTAGAGGGCAATGGGTGGGTGTGTGTGGGGGAATTCTTCGTTTGAGAAATTAAACTGAACTCCGCGTCTGACTGAGGAATTCAGACTCGGGATATTTGGAGTGACAGGCAATTGAGGGATTCTGGAAACCTGACCCGCTTTGATACACACAGAGAGAGAGAGAGAGAGAGAAAGAGAGAGAGAAGCATTTTCAGCTCCTGGACGATTTTTTTCTTAATAAGGAGCATTGTTTCATTGCGATCTTCCGGGTGTATCAAATAACTCTAGTTTCCTCTCCGTGGCCCTAACCCAGAGCAGACTCGTAGTCATGCAGCGTGTTGCCAATTGTGTCATTTAACTTTCTTGGACAACGCACTGGGGAACCACAGACAACGGAAGCAAACAACAAACGAAAAGAATGTTCCAGATTTCCTTGCATGGGGGCGGAAGGCCATGTCACTGCGTTAATTCATGCGGATGCTAAAAAGATGCGTGTGTTTGTCCCCGTACCCCCCCCCCCCCCCCGGTGCGCAAAGTTATACGAGACAGAAAAGAGAGAGATGGGGGCGGGGGGGGGGGGGGGGGGGGAAATCATTCATAGAATTCTGCCCTTCCAAAGAGAAATTACTTTAGCAGAGATTTACTGGCAGACGCTGTGAGGTTAAATCAATCAACCAAGCCTTTGCAATATAGCGCTGAAAAAAAAACCCAACAGCTGTCGTACACCACATCCCATAGATCTGGATTTGAACGATCTGTTGAGACGACACAGAGAGGTTGGCCAATTTTATATATATTTTTTACAAAAATGTATATAAACACACACATGGGATCCAGAAGGCTTATTTTTTTTCCCCCCCCAGAAAAACTCAAAGAATGATTTGCGCCATTGAAGAGACAACGCAACAACAACAAAATGACACTTGCACAGCGCCTGGCGCGGCAGGAGGACGTCCCAAACCTTCTGTGTGTGTTTTTTTTAAAAAAACAAATGTGGCTCCTCAAGACCCGCCTCTTCAGATACCTTCAAGACCCCTACTCTTCGACCACATCTTTGGTCACATCCCCTCCCCCACCGTAGCTCCCCCACCCTCCCTATCCCTACACTTCCACTCCTCCTGATCCCAACCCTCTGATCAGGTCCCTGACTGTCAAAGCTTGGGACAGTCCTCCCGACGTCAAAGGTGCAATGCAAACGTAATGTTTTTGGGGGGGGCTGTTGTTGTGGTGTTTGAAGCACAGGATGAGGTGGGGGCTTGCGCGGGCTACGAGTATTTGGGTCAAACAGCCTTTTCCCCCCGTGCCATTGCCACTCTGTAGCCTTCCTTTTAAAATGTCCCATTGACTCAGTCCCACCTGAGCTGAGGTCACGAGCTTCCACTTTCAATCGGCGTTACGTATCATAACGAAACACATAAAATCTTATCACCGGAACTTCACCTGCAAAACACACAGGCAAACCATTTTACGGCACAGTATATCCTGTGAAGCACTTTCAAATGCCTCGATAAGGTGTTCTAATCAAATGCCAGGATTACACTCATTAGTTATAATAGCATCGAAGGATATAAAGAATGATAGCAGGTGGAGGTCCAAACACACACACACACGTTGGTCGTCGTTATCTCGTGTGTTGATGTGATTACCAGCCTCGGGATGACAAGCTTCGTGTGTGTGTTTTTTTTTATTGTTGTCTGTTTTCTCGGTGAAGGTTTTTTTTTTATGACAAGACATTTCAGCAAACACTCGAGTCGCTGGTTTCCAGTATCTATATACAAACACCTCTTTCCTCGAGCGCGGTTTCGCAGAACAATAATCCCTCAAGAACAATTTCATCGGTGGCGCTGAGCAAAAGTCTCAGCTTTTGTTTGTGGAAATGAAACACTTTGAACTTTGATTTGCAGTTCACTAGCTGGAGAGGAGGGTGGGAGAGGAGGGGGGGTTGTGGAGGGGGGGGGGTGGTCACCGATGCTACAGACCAGATTTGCATTACCCACCTTCCCTGGGCCTTCTTCAATTCGCGCCTCAAGACTCTCCTGTAGCGAGAAGACCTAGGTTCGATTCCCAGACGGGGGCAAAACAAAAAACTCCACGCACCTCTCTGCTCTGATTCCCTAGCGATACGTGGAGACCCGCTTGTTAGTCGATTGGCGGATGGCTACCGGGGCCATAATCCCTCAAGAACAAAAACTCAACCCGCGGCTGTTTGCGAGACAAACCCTGCGTGCATTCGGCTGTTGGTTTTCGCCCACAAGACACACAGTCAATTCGCTTTAGAATACTTTCCGTGAAAGCGCTGTGAGATAGCTCGACGACGTGCATCAAAACGCGAGGATTATCATCCTTAAGAGATTCACAAATTGACAATTTGTCGAATTCAGTTTGTCGGTCGGTCGGGTCGGTCTCTGCAATCTCCGAACTTAAAGAGCGTTCAGAGAAGAACGAGGCCGCGTCTGAAGACGTTTCCCAAACCTCTGGGCGCTCCCGAAACGCTGCCCACGTAAAGCAAATGGAAACGCAGGTGGAATTTCTCCACACTTATCTCATCTGGTTAAAAGACTTTCAGATGTTCGCCCCGACATCAAAGGTACGATTGGAAACACACGTTTCTGCTCTCGTTGCTACAAGCACACGGAAACTATTACCCCAACTTATTTCACAGAACACAATCTTAAAGTGGAATCTTTTCGCTAGCTCACGGCAGCTCAGCGTACATTCCCAGTGTACTCTGGCTGTGTTTTAGCAAACAGAAACCCTATAGATGAATGGATGCTTTATCGCGGGCTGGTGTATCGGAAACAGGAGACTCTGTGGCCGGCTTGCGAGCAGACCCAATGTCCTCAAAAATGCTTTGAGACATCTCAGCGACGTGATACAGAGCTCTATCAAATTCAAGGAATTATTATTATTACTGTATTATTATTATGGCAGGTGCAGATTCACTTTACTCCCCCCCCCCCCCCCCCCCACACCCCTTCAAATCAGGTCAAAACTAGCAGCCAAATCCCATTGAAAATAATGGAATTCCTGAAATTCTTACACAGAATAGGCTCACAGTCTTGTGAGCATTTTAACCAAACTATCATTTTTCCCTGCCTGTTGCAGTCTCTATTTTTTTTTTGCTCTGAAACAAAATTCAAGTAACGTTCTAGAGAAGCTCTATCTAACAAAAATATCACCTCAAAGTCTGTTTGATTTTCGCGTGTCGTCCCTCGCTTACAAATTAGATGAGATTTTTTTTTGAAGAAAACATTTTTTTGAAGTGCCACCTTTGATGACTTTGTGTGAATTTCCATCGCAGGTGTTATTCGAGAGGCAGGGGAAGTGTGGAGTAGCTTTGCTCGCTCTGTTATTTGCTGGTCACGGTTCAAATACGCAACGCGAGACACTCGAGTCACAATTCTGAGACGAATGTTTAGGATTGCAGCTCAAAGCCGAACGAGACTCGGGCTCGCTCGAGGAGCTGTGTGAAAATGCAAGTCGTTTATTGCCGTGGCTGTACGTTTTTTTTTTAAGCAATAAACAGCTGTAAAAGTCCTCAGATGGTTGTTATGCTACCAAATGCAAAACCTTTGGGGAACGAAAGATTCTATTTCAAGGTGGCCACAAATGTACTCCCACCTCACGGAAACTTTCCAAAGCACTCAACGTCACATATCAAATGCACAGATTATTATTGGTTATCACTGTAATAAATCAGTGGGCAGCAAATAAATGAATGCAAATCTGCACGCCCGACAATGTAACATTGCTCTACTGATCACTGAACTGGTGAAGGCGCTGACGGCAATATTAGTATTAATTCCAACCACCGTAAATCCCGGATCAGTGCTGTTAAGATGACCTCAGTCATAGTCGCAATAAACCGCTGAGAACCAATCTCTGCGTGCATGAGGCAGGGGAGGCAAAATAGGCCACGGTGCTTGCTCCTAATCTCCAATGAGTACTGCCATGTGTGTATACCATGCGTGTACTACTCTGTGTGTGTGTGTGTGTGGGGGGGGGGGGGGGGGGGGGCAACACTGCTGTGCACAATTGGTTGCACGATTAGCCCACAAAATATTCAGTCAATTCGCTTGACAGTCTACTCTGTGAAGTGCTTTGAGATGTCCAGAAGATGTGATAAGTCGCTATATCAAATGCAAGGATTATTATTATACGTGTGTGATTTCCAGAAAAAAAGTATATATAAAGGAGAGGTTAGAAGAAATGTCTTCACCAAGAGGGTTGTTAATGTTTTGAAATTCTTTCCCACAAGTAAGCTGTTGAATCCAGGAACAATGGAATCATTCCAAACTGGAACTTGTTTAAGTGACCTGGCGATGGAAGAGATATGTGGGGAAAACACTAGAAAGTGGGACTCTTTACACATTTATATATATTTAAAAAACACATGAGAGAGCAGTGGCATGGACACAATGGACTGGAAATGTTGGTGGATTCAAACTCTTGTGGTCCTCAGGAGGGAAAGGAAGACAGAGAAGCAAAATAACTGATTAATGCTTGTTGATTCTGGGCTTCTGTGGTCCAGACCCAATCAGGATTGGAATGGAATAGAAAGTTTTCCACTGATCTGCCACAAACTCTGAGGTTTAATCCGTGCCATTCAAAGAGTGCTTTACTTCGCCAAGGAAGAGCACATTCCCCTTAGCTCTGGGGTAGGACTGCACTGATTCAGCTGCCGTCCTGATTTTCGTTTGTTGGCAAAGCTCCAAATGCAGCTTATGTACTGCACTGCGCCACACTACCGTCTGGTTCTGTGGTGCTGCGCATTGGGGGAAAACGGCCACAATCAAAGTGTAACTGGAGTTAAGAGATTGATAATAATCCTTGCATTTCATACTGCGCCTCATCGTGTCATCGGGACGTCTCAAAGCATTTCACAGAACATACCGCAAAGTGCATTGACTGTACATTGTGTGGGCGAAACACAGCAGCTAATTGCGCACAGCAGTGTCCCACAAGCAGTGCGGATTGAGTGGCCAAATTATTAGGATTTTCTTTTAAGGGATTGTTATGCCCAGAAAAGCGATCCGCCAATCGACTGACAGCTCACGTTCCTACTTACTGCTAGGCAAACGGAGGCGCGAGGAGTAAGGAAACCTGCCTAAGGTTTTGTCCTGCCCGGGAATCCAACACGGGAACTCTCGCTTTGCGAGGCGAGGGCTCTAACCAGTACTCTACAGGAATCCACAACCGTTCCCTCCACACATAAACAAATGCTCCATCAGGCTGATGTCTTCTTAAGACTACAGGGGGAGAAGAGAGAGAAAGAGAGAGAGAGAGAGAGAGAAAGAGAGAGCTCTTCCGGCCACCAGAAACTGGTTTGCCATGAGCTGAAGCGCAGTTTAATCCACTCCTGATGTCCTACGCCATCGATGGAATGCGCAACTTGGAATGTCTTTATTGCCAGTAGGTTATGCGTATGTTTATTTTGGGTTCGTATTATTGACTGTTTTTTGTATTTTTGTTGCTGCTGGGGTTTTTTTGGCAGGGGGGGGGTGTGCAGTGGGGATGGCGGGGTGGGTGGTGGGGGGGTGGGGCATTAACCTAACTTTTATCAGAAGAAATTTGAAACATTTCAAGAGCAAACTTGGTCCTTTTTTTGGTGCAAAACTGCTTCGTTTGGAGGTCAAAGGGCTGAGATACGCAAACATAGAAGTCAGCCCTAGATAAAGAGAATAAATAAGCTTCCATGGTAAAACAACAGGAAACAGAACATCAAATGTTTATCTGAAACCCAAAGGCCATACTGTGTACAGGCGTGAGAAGCTGTCACACTCTTGAGCCTGAAAGAGAAGTGAAAATTGACGCAAATACTCAATTTGGGGGGGGCTTAGTGACTTCTGTATGTGTTTTAATCCTCCCCACTTTCATTGTTCCCTCTCACTCGAGAACAAGTTTTGTCCTCCCTGGTGACCAGTGAGGATGGTATAGTAGAACCGTTCGCAATGCAGGTAGATATAATCTGTGTGACAGATCAACTGTGTGGTAAACAGAGAGCTCGCACAGCAAGTTGTAGCTGACAACTAATCAGGATGATGGAGCATTAACACAAACAAGACGGGCGATGGGGGGGATGGGGGTGGGGGTGGTGGGGGGGAGGGTTGAACTGCGAAGGAAAACAGCCTCTTGCAGTCAAAATTACACTTGTATAGCGCCTTTCACATCAGGAGGACATCAGTTACCGCTTCAGACCCGAGCTGAGTGGTTGGGGGGGGGGGGGGGGGGGGGTAGGTGGGCGGGGGTGGTAGGCAAGGAAGGTGGGGGGATCAGGAGTTGACGATGGGTCCATCGAAGAGGAGATTCTTGAGGCTGAGACTTGAAGGACTTTCATTTCAAGGCCTTTCCAGGCCAATGAGAGGATGCTCATCTTAAACGTGAAACCCGACCCTCAACTCAACATTGGTACCAAGGCATCAATCCGCCTTTCATCAGTTACACTCAAAGAGTCTAACTTTGGCCTCTACCACCACTATCTCTCCAGTAACAATTACCTTATCGTAAGATACGTCCTGCCTTCACATGGAAATCCCAGAGATATCTGTTGGAATGGAATGTTCTCTCTCTGTGTCTCTCTCTCTCTCTCTCTCTCGCTCTCTCTCTCTCTCTTTCTCCTTGGCTGGGGGGGACGCATCCTGCTTACCTAATATTGTAAAGTTTTAAGCGCAGGATGGCAAGAGCCAAGGTTTGCCAGCATCTTATAAGCACTTGGAATGGAATCTCTTTTCCTATCGCAGTAGACATACAGTGTATTCAAATACCAACGATATTTATGGCGGGGACGTTTTGAAGTTTGCGATCGTGTTCGTGAATGTAAAATTCAGAGAAACGCACGATCTTTTGGGTTAAAAAAAAACACACACACATTTCAAACATATGTCAGATACAGCCTTTTTTTTCTGCAACAGGAAGAGCCATACAAAGGATACATTGAGCGAAAGGCTAATTTGAGGAGTTAACCATTACTTTCAAAGTTTAACAGTCACCATTAATGTGGTTTGATGGAAAATTCAGATAGACTCCGTGATGTCTGTCACATTAAACCACACAGTTGAGTCTTTCAGTAACAACCCAATTCTCAGAGGTTTGCGGTGCTACCTTTGGAGAACATTGGTCCCCATTTTATTACTTTCCTTGTCCTGGGCAGTAATCTCGGCCATGCCAGGGAGGAAACTGTACTTTTATCCATCCATCCAATGGTCGGAAAAGACAAAAGATTAAAATCATCACAATTGTGTAGGTGCCCAGCTCCATGTTTGCACTTGGCTTTGTATGAGGGATGGGGTGGGTGGGGGCGACGGAACTGGGGGGGAGGGATTGGCTTATCGTGACACTGTGTAGCTGGAGTTATGCCTTAGTGGGAAAAGGAATCATTTTTAAACAGGTTGCTAAAAATATGTTGACTGCAGCCAAGATGAAAAGGGTTTATTGACTAAAACTAAGACCAATTCTCAAGCAATTTTTCTCTCCCCAACCTCCCCACTCCCCCAACCCCCGGAGCTCTTAACAAAGTGTCATTGGCGAAACATGCATCTTGCCATCTCAGTGACGCATTGGCTTCTGAAGTTGTGCGAGGGAGCTTCGTGCTACTTGATCAGGTAGAGGGTTTCCAATGCCATCGACTATCAGTAAAGAGGGTCAGGGGAGGAGTCAGTCCTCCAATAATCTTTTTCACGTTTTCATCCTGGGTATGAACCCATAGTTTATGGAATAAATCAAGAAAATATTCAATCCCCAACCCCCCCCAAAAAAAATATTTTGTTGGCCGACCAAAACAGCCAAGTAAAAGGGGGCAGCACATTCCACAATCCACCCACACCTCCCACCCCATTTCTCAGAGGAATAGCATCACAGCTTTGAGCTGCTTCTTAAACTAGTCCAGACTTCAACCTCTCTCCCTCTCTCTCTTTCTCTCTCTCTCCAGGAACCTATTCAAACTACCGACGGTCCTATGAATAAAGTCTGACGCCAGTTCGAATCCTGAGTCCTCTGGATCTCCTTATATTAAAGCCTTAAACATATTTTCCGCACACGTTCTCTTCCAGTCTTTGTGCCTTGCCCCACCCCCACTTTCCGTGCCTATCTTACTTCCCCAACCCCCTCTCCCACCCCCGCCCACCGTGGGAACTGAACCATTTTGCAAATTAGAAGCTGCCGTATTTGAATCGACTAGTCACATCTGCTAATTCTACACCTTTTCGACATGTTTCCCACATATGGTTTGTAGGAACCGTATCCTTATCTGGTTCAATCAGACAAAATGTGGAACACACAGCAACGGCATCGAGTCATCAAACCTTGCTCTACAGATGTAGCCACTCTATATATCTATACATATAAGTATAAATGTATGTATTTATCATGTAGATACAGGCTCTTACCCTGAAGCCGCACAAAGATCTCACAATTTTACATATAAACATTCAGGCGTTACTACTCATAGGCAAATCAGCTCTGAAAATGTACATTACATCAATTATGTACATTACATCAAAGGGTGGGGTAGCGGCGCAAACACTGTATTATTAGACTGCAGCACGAGCCAAGCACCATAACAACAAAATGACATTTATAGAGCACCTTTCACGTCGGAAGGACGTCCCAACTAAATAACAAGATTACTAAAATACCCAAAGCCACTGCCGGGCATCCTGGATAAATACACTTCTAAGCTCATGGTTATATTGCATTTACAGTATATCACCCTGTCTATAATCCTCCCATCCTCCCAGCAAACGGCTTTGCACAAACCCAACTTTTAAGGCTATCCAAGGCTTAGTTACTCAGTCCGCTTAATCATTGTGAAACTTAGCACAGGGCTCAAGTCAACTAAATAAACTCCTCCACAATCTCCACAGATAAGCCTAACTGACCGCATGGGACTTTGATCATCTGAAGGTAGTTAATACATACCTTGGGCGGATCAAACAGCTCCAGGACGCATCCAGTGCCTTCACAGGGCTTCGCCTTTCGCACCAGCAGCCTACATTTTTGCGCCCCAATGTTCGTGGTCCCATCGTCCACCACCATGTAGTTTAATAAACCCTCTTTACGAACATCGTGGGCCTCGTTTAGGGATAGAGTCCTCGTCAACTTCTGGGTCAGATTTTTGATCCAGTCTTTATCTGCCACAGCAGAGGCCCCTTCTTTCGCCTCCGTCACGATGGAGTCCGCCGATTTCCTCTGCCAAAACTCCCTCATCTTCCTCCTCAAGTGGCTCAGGGGCTTGGCGCGTTCGTGACATTCGGCGGCCGAGAGGTCTTCGGAACTCCGGGCCTTCGGAGCTGGGAGATTAGTGTCGGGGTTGACCCTTTCTCTCTGTTCGGAGCTGTTCACCTCGGCTTCCATTTTGGACGAAACCAGGCCAGAGGAACCATCGGTCAGCTTCCTGCTCGCTTCCCTGTAATCCTGAACAATGCTGCATCTGTTCATGGCCAATCCTTCCTTCACCTCATTCCTGAAGTGCTGCTGGAAGAGATCGGTGAACTGCAAAGCGAAACTCTCGGCCCCCAGCAAGTCGTAATGTGGATTTTCATTTGCAAAGAGCCAGTATTGCTTGGCGAGTTCCCTGGCTGTGGTGTGGGCTTGCAGCTCGCAGAACTCCTTCCACCCCGGGGGCGTTCTCAGCGTCCCTTGTTGTATAGTGCTGCCATTCATTGCAACATCTGGGACAGTTGGCGTACGCTACGAGGGGAACAGGAGACCGAAAAAACACCTGGTTAGAGAGAAAGAGAGAGAGAGAGAGAGAGAGAGAGAGACGGGCAGACAAACAAGACACAAAAGACGCAACACAAAACAAACGGTTGGCAGATCGAAGAGAATATGTATTTTCGGTGCCTCCCAGCACCAATCGCCACAATAGCAAATGTGCTCTCTCTCACTCTCTCTCTCTCTCTCTCACTCCCTCGCTTGGCTGTACCGATCTCTGCTACACCTCTCCAGCTGGCAAGCTCGACGATCCAGAGATTCCCTGCGAGGGATCCTGGCAAACACACAAAGCTTTCCCAACCGCTGGCAGCACATTTACTGGTTGCCCAGTTCCTCCGTGTTCAGCGATCTGTGCCGCGCTCCAATTTGCCAGTCGTTTTAAACGATGACCTGAAGCATCGTTGCCTCTTCACAAAACGATTCCCATAAAACTTGCTCCATCCCACCGCCCCCCCCTGTGTACGTATGATATGTAAATAATAATCATCCCTGCATTCGATATCACGCTTTTCACGTCTTATCGACGTCTCAAAGCGCTTCACTGTAAAGCGAATTGACTGTATATTTGTGGGCCAAACGCAGCAGCCGATTACGCACAGCAGCGTCCCCCACAAACAGTCGTGGGTTGAAATGACCAATTTTGTTATTGTGGCTTTTCTGTTTGGAAGGATTATTAGGTGTGCGTGCGTGCGTGGAGTAAGGAAACTTGCCCAAGGATTCGCCCTGACCTGTCTGGATTCGAACACACGCTCGCAAGGCGAGTGCTCTAACTATTGAGCTATGGGACTCTATGTAAAACTGAAGCGCTCATTTTTGAGATGCTTCTAGGACACTAGTGTGGAGTCCTGTAGCTCAGTGGTTAGAGCACTCGCCTTACAAGCGAGAGACCTGGGTTCAATTCCAAGCAGGGCAAAACCTTGCGCAGAGTTCCTTACTCCACCCGCCTGATGATAATCCCTCCCCTCCAAAAAATTGGTCATTTTCAATCCACTACCGTTCGCGGAGACACCGCTGTGCGCCATTGGCTGCCGCGTTTTGCCCACAAATATGCAGTCGATTCACTTTACAGTATATTCTGTGAAACGCCTTGAGACGTCTGGAAGATGGGAAATGCGCTATATCAATGCAAGGATGATGATTATTATTATTATCCAATGTTGTTACTGTTGCGAATGTTGTGGTTTGATTTGGGTCCAGACTGAACCAACCTTTTTCCACTGAGGCAGCATCACTTGAAAATTATCATTTGGAAAAAAAAATCTTATTGCGGGTAATAATGGGAATAATAGACGCATTTGAGATACTGCCTCATCGCGTCTCGATGCGCATTGCAGAATGAACCGGTGGGTGGAACGTTTCGGTAACGAATGTGTTAAATATGATTTTATATAGTGTACTTCATACATGTGATTATATAGTGTATTTCATACAAGTGTATGATTGGAACGCTTAAAGTTTTTAAGGCTTTAGAGAGGGCCAATTAATCTTCTATATAGCTGGTGGTCTCAAACGACTAGTTGAATAAGTCTTCAAAAAATATCTTTGCTGGACCGATTCAGGTCAGATTCCAACTGCACCTTCTATGCTCACTCCTCTGGAAACAAGAGACCAAAAGAAAAACTCTGCAGCCTCCCTCAGACACCTGCGTATCTCGGGGTTTGAGAAGCGTACAGGTTGGAGCAGGCTGCCAAACCAAACATTGGCCAACTCTCCCTGTCTCTCTCCCTACCAGTTCTTTTCTCGCAGGGTGAACTCAGGGTCACTAAAAGGTTGAGGAGGTGTGGGAAGGAGGGGATGGGGGGGGTGGTGGGTTGTGGGGGGAGAAATTCCTAAATTTTCATTTCAGAGGGAAAAACTTAAAAGAGACAAGGAAACCATCTTGGAAAAGATGATAATAATAATAAGAAGAATCCCTGCATTTGATATAGCGATTTTCACGTCCCAAAGCGCTTCACGGAATATACCGCAAAGTGAATTGACTGGATCATTTTGGGCGAAACGCGGCAGCCAACTGCGATGAAAGTGGGCGCAAGGACATCTGCCAACTGGATAAATAAAGACAGTTCGATTCGGGAAGAGTTGGGTCTCAGAGGGAGCCCTCAGCTTCTGAAGAAGGAAGATCAAGACTAAGACTTAGACGACTATCAACAATTTTATCAACGCTCATAAAAAGGCAACAGTGCTGCCAAACCTGGATACCTTTTGGGGTGATTGAACAGGTGACCTGGATACATTTTGGTGGATTAAATCAGACACTACTCTCCTCCATCCCTTCTGCAACATTTGGTTTGAGCCAAACTTAATTGTTGTGAACCGTAGGTGGATACGTAAGTATTATTCTGTTGTGTTCTACCAGTAACCACTATTAATCTGAATCGATAAACGTCTATATCTTCGTGTAAGGTTAATGTCAGCCTTTTACTTCACCGCAGGGTTAAAAAAAAGGACATCTTACGCTGGTGGAAAGTGAACTGACTGTGTGTACATTACAAATAAAAAGTACCTGTCATTTACGAGAGTACAAAGTGATGGAATGCGTTTCAAACGTTTAAATCATTTCCTTTTGGCAATGAAGCTATGTGGGGTGGAGGGTGGGGGGGGTGGGGGGGGGGGGGGAGGAGCGGAAGGTCATGTATTTCACAGAATAATGTGTTTCACCGCCAATGGTCGTTCTTGATTTGGCACTTTGAATCATGCCACGCAGTTTGACTTGACGATTTGGTTGGTGCCTGAGCCATCTGAAACACTCTGGGAGACTTTTGCTTCACTCCTAATTGCCCAGACCTCTCGATGACCTTTTGCTCTGGTTGTGGTGTTGCTTCTAAGAAGTGTGACTTTTGGTTTTGCACGCCTCACTAAAACAAACAATTCAGCCTTCGGAGGAACCCCATGTTGCCTTTTCCGTTATTTACTGCCAGATCACCGTAAGCCACGTGTGGTCACGGCAGCCATTTTCAGTTGTTACAATAATAGTAATATTTATTATTGCGATGAAAGTGGGCGCGAGGGCATCTGCCGACTGGATAAGTAAAGGTAGTTCGATTCGGGAACAGTTAATAATTCTTCTTCTTATTACGATAATAATACTTTCGTTCTTGCACTCTAGACGCTCCCCCCACCCCCAAAGCGCTTCACACGATACGCTGCAAACTGAATTGACTGTACGTTTGTCGGCGAAAAGCGGCAGCCAATCGCGCACGGCAGCCCCCACCCCCCTCCTCCCCCACCACAAACAGTCGTGAGTTGAGTGACCAAATTGTTGTTTTTGAGGGATTAGTGTCCACGGAAAAGCGATCCGCCAATCAACTAACGCCCATAATCCTACTTAACGCTAGGTAAACAACAACAACAATTTACATTTATAGAGCGCCTTTCGCGTCGGGAGGACGTCCCAAGGCGCTGCACAGGAGGCGTGTGACCCGAGCTGGGAGGGGAGTGTTTGGGAAGGGGTGAAACACGAAGGGGAGGTAAAAGAGTTCGGGGTGGAACAAAAGGCATGATCAAAGAGGAAAGTCTTCAAACCGGCCTTGAAAGAGGAAAGGGAAGAGACGAAACGGAGGGATTGAGGGATGGCATTCCATAAGGTGGGAGCGGAGAAACTGAAGGCCCGGCCTCCAATGGTGGTGCGGTTCGGGCGGGGGGCTTGGAGCAGGCCAAGTCCTGTTGAACGGAGGGTCCGGGTGGGCGTGTAAACAGAGGCGCGTGGCGAAGGAAGCTTGCCCAACATTTTACCCTGCCTTCGAATCAAACCCAGGTCTCTCGCTTGCGAAGCGAGCGCACTATCCACTGAGCCACAGGACTCCACAATAATCCTTGCGTTTGACAAGAGCGCCTTCTTCGTTGTTACCTCGGTACTTGTTTCACCGAGCAACTGAAGAGATTTAACTGGTGGGAAGTGGTGCTCAGTCGAGAAGATGCCAGTGGCTTGGCACTGAATACCCTGAAATGTCCAGTTACCACAGACAGGGCTCTGTGACATGCCAATTTGAATACAAAACCTCAACTAATTTGCTCAGTTACATAGCCAGCGGTGAATAACACAGATATTCAACCAAGGTTTTTTCACTGACAAATCAGGTCTAGATAGCCAGTTGGTAACCCTAGCTTGGTATTATTGTTATTTTGAGTTAGGCTACAAAGTATTTCTCGTAACTCCAGCAACTCTGGCTTTCAAATACCCCTGTGTACAGATGTATTTTGACATCCTTGATAAACTTGGGCTACCTTGTTATGCTGCACATTTTCAAAGACGGTTCCTTATTGTACTTCAATCAGAAGAGCTTTCGAAAATATCGATACAGAGAAAACCATTTCCTTTGGTTGAGGCATCCAGAGCAAACGGGGGCATTGTCTTAAACAGAGCTAGGCCATTAAAAGAGCGAAATTAGGAGACAGTGTTTCACCCAAAATGCGGTGAAAATCTGGAACTCTCTCCCCAAAAGAGCTGTGGGTGCCTCATCTATTCACATTTTCAAGACTGAGGTGGATAGATATTGGTTAGGTCAGGGATACGGGGCAAGGGAAGATAATTGGACTTAATGTACGGATCAGCCATGATCTTAGAGGGTTGAGGGGCTGAATAATGTAGAAACTCCTGTTTCTAAAATAATTGCCCTCAGTGGAAAGGAGATTAACGGGCTCCAGTTGCCGTTTAACCAGTGATCAATTCGACGTGAAAGAGTTGAGGTCCAAAACCCAATCTGTATCATTTACCTAAAGAACTATCAATCACCCAGGACGAGCCAGGACTGGCAGGCAGGCGGGCAGCACACAGTTATGAATCTGCGGTGGGTGAGAGTTTTCGGAAAAAGAGTGCGAGTGGCCAAGTTTACATTTCAAAGTGTTCAGGAATGAGATCTTCCTGGTAATGATCAAACATATGAGCGACTTAAGGGTGTGTTTCTGAAATAAAAATGGTTCGGTTTCATCACAGCTGTTGGACGGAATAACAAGAGTTGAGGAATTTGCCCATATATCGGGGTAGAGTCCCAGACCTCTTGAGAGTGGCGGAGTGCGAAGCTGGGCCTGGGGTAGTGGGGGGGGGGGGGGGGGTGGTCAGGAGGGAGACATGGGCAAAGGGGGCGGTCTTCAGGCATGACCTGATAATGGGGAAGGAAGGGGCAAGTAGTAGATAGGGATAGAGGAAGAGTATTCCATAGTTTGGCGGCAAAAAGAAAAGTGGCTGAGAGCCAATCATATTGGCAACTTTCTTTGTGATTAAAAAAAAAATCACAAGAGTAATAGCACATTGTCTAAATGCAGGATTGACGAGGATGAGAGGTGGCTAACGTCAACTTTTGCTGTTTGATGGGAGATACTCTGTGCTGTTCGGAGTATATTTACTGAACACTCCCAAGGCCCCAAACTGATTAAATGTTCCTCCCAACCATGAGACTGTCTGAACGACCGCACTAATAAACTCAGACAAAGGAACTGACCTTGAACACCACCAGTGAAGACAGGACCCTCAGAATTATTCTGCCACCCACAGTGCAAACGGAGAGGATATGTGGTAATTGAGCTGATTTTACAACCGCACCACCAGTCTACGCAACTCACTCGAATTGAACTGGCTGATGGGATGCAACAAATCCAAAATAACCTTCACAGTACATTCAGTGAACCGCTTTGGGACGTCTCAGAGACGAGATTAGGCGCTGTATCAAATGCAAGGATTATTATTATTATTATTATAAACAATAATTTCACTTCGCATGACTGCACGCAGACTTGGGCAGCACATGTGACATCTCCCAGCGGGAATGCAAATACCCAACACACACACGTGACCTCTGAAACCCTCCGTAGGTATGTTAATCCCCGAGGATTTCTTGCAAATCCACTGCTATTAAACGGTTTACAAATGTGACAGACGAACAGGGTGTGGGAGCAGATTATTCGCTGACGATGGCTCAGTCTTGATAACCTATTTTAAGGTTTCTATTTTGCGACGCCTTAGCTATCCAGCCAGAACTGAACAGCAAACGTACAGGCCTGAAAAAAAAAGTGCCTGTCTGTCCGGGCTGAGCAGCAAAACGTGTGGACGTGTTTGCCTGCGAGTATTTCTGCCATTTCCACCACCCCCCCCCTTCCCTGGCCCCCGAGTCTGTCCTTCTATCAGGCTTGACAGCCCATGGATGACTCAGCATCCTTTGCCAAGTGTTGCTTCCTACCGCAGGACAGTCCTTTGACCGAGGACGTTCAGCGGCAGTGAACAAGTGGATTTGAACTGTCCCGAGATCATCGGGGTAGCGCTGTGCCACAAGCCCAATCTGGGTGCCCTCTGCAATGAGGGCGACCAGTCGCCCTCCGACCATCGGACACAACCCCGAGATTCGAGGGCATCAGAAAACGCTGAACCCTCCTCCTTTACGCTCGGCTCATTTTGATTTTCATTTCGTCCAAACCACAGAATGAATCCAATCGTCAACTTTTAGAAGAGCGAGGAGGGGCTTGGCGTGTTGTTGTGGGGGGTGGTGGGGAGGGGGGGGGGGAAATTATCGCCCATAAGTCATCTCGACCGCCACCAAACAGCCAATCCAACTTATTGAATGACGGATAAAAATCAGTTAAAAGGAGGTGGGGTGGAGTGGCGGGGTGAGGAGGGGGTGTTGAGAACAGAAATCTTAATTTTCTTTTGGTAAAAGGATTGGCGGAGAGGCTTTCGCCGTTGCTAAAATTCAGAAATTCGACTTTTAAAAAACATCCAGGACGTATTCGCAGGAATGGGAGTGGGGGGGGGGGGGGGGGGGTTGGGGGGTGGGGTGGACGGTGGGGGTGAAATAAAGAAAACGCAAATGTTCTTCGCCAGCTGCAACCTGACATGATGTCCGACACATTGTGTTGTGTAGACAACTCCGCGCACACACAAAATACACAACCCCCACACACCAACGCACAATATTCTAGTCCACTCATTCCACTCCAAACCTAGAGTGCACCAGGACTGGGTCACGGGGGAGTTAACAGCCAGAGTTAACAGCAAAGTCACTCACAACCCTCGCCTGCCCCAATATCACAGACAGAAAATACAAGCCAAAATACAAGTGTTTGACCTCCTCACTTGAGACCTTTATTCCACCCCCCCCCCCAAGAGATTTTCTTCTCCCCCCTAACACAAAAACATTTTTTATTCAGTTTGTTTCCAGACCAGAAAAAAATGGGAATAGATTTCTGTCAAGAGAATCCAATATATAATTTGGGGGTGGGGGGGGTTACCACAACATTGTCAGGGGAACTGTCAGGAGAGTGAGTGAGTGAGTGAGTGAGTGGATGGGACATTTTGGTCTGCTTCTTGCCTCAAGCAAAACAAAAATGCTTATGTTCTTCGATGATCACTCACTCAACTCACTCACTCATTTACTCACTCACTCATCAACTCACTCACCTGGCTAGTCTCTCTCCTGGTAAGGTTAGGCTGGGGCTGCAATGACCACACTACACGTTGTGGGAAGTCCATGCTTGGTTTGAAATCGACATGAAGCTTGCATGACTTATATATATATATATATCTATCTATATCTCTATATCTTTTTGTGTTAAAATAATACTCACTCGCACACACACACACGTCGGTGACTCTTTGACTTGACTAACCTCTCTCTCTCTCTGTCTCTCTCACACTCACTCACTCACTCACTCTCTCTCACACACACACACACACACACACACACCGACTGCCCCCCCCCCTCTACGCAGCAGTTAAAGCCTCTCGTTTAGAGAGTCACAAAACTCCCACCAACAACAGCGAGCGTCGGCTCGAAACACCACCGTGTGGTCGGTGAATGCTCCAATCCCGGTGTGAACTCGCCGACTTCCAAATGAACACACACACAGACAGACAGACAGACAGACTGACTTTTACAGCTTGAAAAATTGTCCCCCCCCCCACACACACACACACACACACAGAGATATCCACTCTCACCATCTATACTCACACACACACACACACACACATCTCTCTTATCGACACGATTTCATCTCTCTCAGAGGCGAATCAGTAATCACTAAACAGAAAGAATTTTCAATTACAACAGTCCCCCCCCCCCTTAACACCCCCACACACAGGAATATATTGAACCAAACGGATCAAATCTTTTTTTTTATCAAATGCACTCACACTCAAACACACACACACATACTCACTCACTCTCTCACACGCACACTCACTCACTCACACACAAACACACTCACTCACACACAAACACACTCACACTCACATTCACACTCACTCACACACACTCACTCTCGCGCACACACATGCTCACTCACACACTCTCACTCACGCACACTCTCACTCACACATCTCGCTCACTCACTCTCACCTCTCGCTCACTCAAAACATTCACTCACACACTCTCACTCTCTCACTCACACACTCTCACTCACACACTCTCACTCTCTCACTCACACTCTCACTCACACACTCTCACTCACACTCTCACTCACACACTCTCACTCACACTCTCACTCACACACTCTCACTCACACTCTCACTCACACACTCTCACTCACACTCTCACTCACACACTCTCACTCACACTCTCACTCACACACTCTCACTCATTCACATATTCAATGAAACCTTGTTTTTTTGTGTTTTTGTAAAAAAAACAGCTCGTTGCAGTTGGAACACGCGAAACGCACACCCTCCCACACACCTTCATACATACACACACTCACATACATACACACACTCACATACACTCACACTCTCATACACACTCACACATACATACATACACTCACACTCTCACATACATACACACACACATACAAACGCACACTCACCCTCTCTCACATACATACACACATACACTCATACAAACACGCATTCACACTCTCACATACACACTCATACAAACGCACACTCACACTCTCATACAAACTCACTCTCTCACGTACACACACACTCATACAAACTCACAATCTCTCACATACACACACACACACACACGACCTATACCCACCCAACCACACCCACACTCTCTTGCAAATCGACACGAGGACTCAGATGGAGGGGTGGGGGGGGGGGGGGGGGAATGGAGGGATAAAATAAAAGTAGGAGATTCACTCACTCACTCACTCTGCTGCCGAGTGGGCTAGCTCGCGTCGTGCTCATCACCCATGTTGTCTTGAAACTTGCAGATAGAGAGAGAGAGAGAGAGAGAGATCCAGGAAGGAAATCCTAACGCTAAATTCTCATCATTTCCGCTCACAAGCAAACCTGACAGTTGAATGGGGTTTGCAACTCACAGACTTGGAGACAAGTGGAGGGAGGGGGGAGTGTATATGTGTGTTGGGAGGAGAGAGGAGAGATTAAAACACTCTCTCTCACACACACACACACAAGACAAGACTGACTGACTGAGAGAACCTCTGTCTCCCCTCTCTGTCTCTCTCTCTGTGTGTGTGTCTCTCTCTCTCTCTCTAGCTTTCCCTCTTGCTTTCTTGGGCTCTCTCTCTCTCTCTCTCTTTCACTTATTCATCTGACTCTCCGACCAATGGATTCTGTAGCGTGGATTCAGAAGAATTCATTCCGACTTTTGTCTCTCCCACCCCCCTCTCCCCAACCCTAGTCCAAATACTGTATACAGTATATATATAGATACAGTATGTATTTAAATGGATTGAGTGGGTTTGGCTGGCTGGCTGGTTGGTTGGCTGGTTGGTTGAAATACCGTCTGTGGTTGAACAATACTGTACAGAGAGAGATCAGAGTGAAATAGATCCGTTAAACACAATGATCTGGACTTTCTCTGTGTGTGTGTGTGTGTGTATTGTGTGTGTCTATCTATGTGTTATGTGTGTGTCTATGTATTGTGCGTCTGTCTGTCTGTCTGTCTGCTTGTGTGTGTGTATGTCTCTCTGTGTGCTGTGTGTGTGTCTGTGTCTGTGTGTGTTCTCCCCGTAAAATATACCCTGGGGAGAAAGATCAGAAAGATCTGTGTGACTTTTGCCCAGTTATTGGGAGTTTTGTTTTCACTCTCTTACCCCCCCCCCCCCCCTCTCCCCCCCACCCCCACAACAACAACAGCAGCAACACATACATCTGATTCTCTCTGTCTTGTCTCTCTTGTCTGTCTGTCTGTCTCTACCTTTGCACTCTTATTAAGTTTTCTTTCGCTTTTCTTTCCTGCCCACGTTCCCCAGATCACAAGAGAAAGGGTTATTTTTTTATCTGTCCCCTCCCTCCCTCCTCCCGACATATGTTTTTGGGTTTTATTCTCATCCTTGTCGGAATGCGTCTCCCCCCACCCCACCCCCACCTACCCACCCATTTAATCGGTCATGATAATCTTCCCATCTGTTAATAATAATAATTAATAAATAGAAACTAATAATCCTTTCATTTTGAGCGCTCTGAGACGCCTTCGTGGCATCTCAAAGCGCTTCGCCCCGAAGACTTGAGTAAACTCAGGGAGCAAAGTAGACCGACTCTGGGTGTGCTTTGCGGGCGAAACGCGGCAGCCAATTGCGCTCAGCAGTGTCCCGCAAACAGTGACCGCGGAGTGAGCATAATATTATTTGTCGATTTCTTGAAGGGCTTATTACCTACCACCACCCCCCCCCTCCCCCCCTCCCCCCTCACCCCGTCCCCGGCAGAGCGACCCACCAATCGACGAACACCCGGGTTCCTACATTACTTTCAGGTAAACAAAAGGTGTGTGGACTAATGGAAACTTGCCCAATATTCTGGGAATCGAAACCAGGTCCGCTCCCTCGGGAGGCGAGTCTGTAACCACTAAGCTACAGGATCCCGCAAATGATTACTACTAGACACGCGTACAGTATTATTATTTGATTGCCCTGATGGTGAAAATGTTTCTCTTTTCCAATAAAATATCTGAATCTCAATGTCAAAAGCCCCGGAGCTCACGTTGTGTTTGCTGGGTGTTGTGGGTAACCTATTTTTAGTGTCGTCGCTGGTATGTAGAACAACACTTCAAGGAACGATTTAATAAGCCTGCTGGCTCGTGAGTTCATTCTCCTTGTCAATGCCCTTTAGATCCCTGCCTATCCTCTCACTGTCGTAATATTGAAATCATATTTTTATCAGTGCGTTTGCATTTGCGTTTACACAGTACAAATTTACATTTAATCTTGCACGCCCGGAAGGCGTCCCAAGTTTGCTGTTTCCCAGCTTTCCCAGTTCTCTTGCTTCCCTTAATCTTTTTTATTTCTTTCCGCACATCCTTCTTGTTTCCAGGCCAATAGTTACACTCTCCTTTCTCTGAACAAGCTTTTGCAAATCTTTATTCTCCCTTAATCTCCCCCCCCCCCCCACCTTTTTATTACTTGTAGGAGGCAGCAGCTTTTGTTCAATTTTAATTGGCCATTCACCTTAACGCTGTTAGTATCAAATGGATGTCATATTTGCCTACAAATAGTCACCACACTTGACTGCAATTAACTTTGAGACATGATGTAATGTCAGGCCCGATGTTGCACGATACTGAGACGTTTCAAAGCACTTCACAGAAGAATTATGATAAGATGCTCTGTTGTTATCCACGGGTGGAAAAACGTCAATTAGTGTAGAGAGTGAGAGGAATCTCTTGAATCAACAGCTCTGGGGCTCTACCAGGTGTGAGAGGCGCTATATAAATGCAAATTGTCGGTGCTAATGGTGCCATGTGGTGGGGAGTTTTCAGCATGCTCAAGTCTCCCATTTTTCTTCTTCTACCAATTAAAAAAAACGATTAGAGCATGTTTAATGATTTTCTAATTTCCCTCCCCCAACACCACACCGCCCTCCCCTCACTTTACCCCCCCCCCCCCCCCCGCCCCCACCACCACCTCCCCCCAATCTTTTGCTCTCAGTCACCTTTGGTTCCTTTCACCCACAAAACATACAGTCAATTCACTTAACAGTATATTATTCTATGAAGCAAGATGTGGAAAGATTTACTGTATCAAACGCATGGGTTATTTATCAAAGTGGGCATATTCATAGATGAGCCTTGTCAATGAGAGTGTCAAGGCTGCTGGACTGTAGAGGGCAGCACAGCCAAGCCAACCTCACTCAGATGCCAGGCATTCACACAACCAGAAGATGGTGCCCAAGAGAGAACAAGAGCAAAACCTAACTGGCTTTCTTTTCCCATTGGAAGGTCAGGCCTATCTATGTAGACCTCTCTGAGACCGGCAATCTTAGTACAAACCCAAACTCAAACCAGCCAAGTGCTCAGTATCCAAGATGCACTTCTGTTCACCACACCACTGAGGTTGAATGACCAAATTATCTTTATTCTTTGCAGCCATTTCCATCCTATCTATTGAACAATAGACAAGGGATTTCATAATAATAAATTCTTGCATTTTGATATAGCACTTTTCACATCTTCTAGACGTCTCAAAGCGCTTCACAGAGTATACTGTAACGTGAATTGACTGTATATTTGTGGGCGAAACGCGGCACAGTAATTCATGCCTGTTAGCAGTCATGTGGATCCCACTGTGGTTTGTAGATTCAATTGTTATATTTGTGTATGTTTGCACTGGAGGTGGATGGCAACAACAACTTGTATTTATATGATGCCCTTCAAGCCGGACGGCGTCTCAAAGATGAAGTTCAACAACATCATTAGATCGATCAGTACAGTCTGAAGAAAATTCTGGAAATCTTTGATCAATATGTTTATTAGGAAGAGTCACAATCTTTTTAAGACACAGAATTTTTTTCAAAAAAACCTATATCACTGACAGCACACTGTTACACAATTAAGCACAACAAATTCAACAACAATGAGGAAACTGTGTCTAATCCAGCATTCTAGGCACAGGGGCATTATTTCCATGTTGGTGTAAGTTTCATACGCATGACTACTGTCAAGTGGGAGGAAGGGGGAGAGGAGTAAAGGGTGGTTAAATAGGGGGGAAAGGTGGGTCATTGTGGGGAGGAAGGTCAATGGGGGTGGGGGGGGAAGAAAGGTGGATCAATGGGAGTGAGGAAGGTGGGTCAACGGGGAGGGAGGAAGGTTGTTCAATGTGGGGGGGAGGTGGGTCAATGGGGAGGAAAAAAGGCTGGTCAATGGTGGGGAGGTGGGTCAATGGGGGAAGGAGGTGGGTCAATGGGCGGGGGAGGTGGATCAATGGGAGGGAGGTGGGTCAACGGGGAGGAAGGCTGGTCAATGGGAGGGAGGTGGGTCAATGGGGGGAAGAAAGGTTGGTCAATGGGGAGGGAGGAAGGTTGGTCAATGGGGGGAAGAGAGGTGGGTCAATGGGGGGGGAGGTGGGTCAATGGGGTGGAAGAATGTTGGTCAATGGGGGAGGAGAGAAGTGGATCAATGAGGGGGGAGGAAGGTTGATCAATGGGAGGGAAGAGAGATTGGTCAATAGGGCGAAGAAGGTGGGTCAATGGTGGGCCAGTAGGTGGGTTAATGGGGAGGGGGTTCAATGGAGGGGGGGGTTAATGGAGGAGGGAGGGGGGGGGGGGGGTTAATGGAGGGGGGAGGGGGTCAATGGAGGGGGGGGGGTAACGTTGCGTCATGGAAAAGGAGGAGGGCCGTCAGGAGAGCGTGCGCACGTACGTACGCGCCTACGTACATACGCGCCTACGTACGTAAGCACGCGGGCGCGTGGTCGTGAGTGACGTCAGCCCGTTTGAACCAACTTTCAAACATCCGCAAAACAAACGGCCGACGGAGAGAGACCCGACGTGAGGAGACGCGCAGCGCCTGAGCCCGACTTTAAACAACCGTCGGTGAGTTCAAAAATAAAATAAAAACCGCGCGATAGCGTCCCGCCGATTACTTACCGGCTCCTTCTTTGTTCCCCCCCGCCCCGCCCCCCGCCGCGGTCTTCGAGTTAGTTCGCTTTTTCCCTGAGGTGAACTGTATTTTTGATGCTTCTTCGCGTCGAGTTTTTTTAAAAAAACACACATAAAAGTATGTGTAACATACACAGGTACAGCCTTTTTTTTAAAAAAACACGCATATTTATTGAAATATTTTTTGATAATAAACACCCCCGAAAAAAATATTTACAGTTTAATTAATAATGATGATGAATGACGTGTGTGGTGATTATAGTCAAGGCAGTGGGGGACGGGGGACGGGGACGCGCACGCGCACTCTCGGCCCTCTCTCTGGCCTCCCTCTTGATGGTCCATTGCGCACGCGGGGGGGGCTGCGCCCATTGGCTCCCACCAACAAACTCTTCCCCCACTTGTTTTGGGTCGGAACTTTCTCTCCGGGGAGTTGAGTTTGAAGGAGTGACTTGTCAAGCGGGCAAACGAACAGGTAAAGCCAGTCACATAAGGATCTCTCCATTTTCATGGTTGTATTTCTGAGTTACTGAGTTGTTTCCCTCCCCCCCCCCCCCCCACCGTGGGTAGGAAGGGAGGGAGGGAGTTTTAAGGGGTAAACATTGGGAAGGTTGTTTTCAGTTGTCCACTGGTGCATATTGTTTTGATTGACATACTCTGACATTCGGTTTGCGGTGTGTCAAGGCTGATTTGCGGATTGATCTATTCTATCTCTCCCGTCAGGAAAGTGGCCGCCTCCTTTAACACTCGCCACGTTGGCAGCAGGCACAATGACAGTCAGACGCGATGCAAGGAGGGGAGAGAGGAGAGTGAAGCAAGCTGAAGGCAGAAAAACTTTTACATCTTTGTGCGTTTGAAAGTCCCGAGTTGGGATTTTGGGTGAAAACTGCTGTTAGTGATTAATGCTCTCCACAGCATTTAAATGTGAGTCCTCGGAAAGGAAGTGGCCGTGTGGTATTCCTGAATTAGCAAAAAAAAAAGTACAGTCAGACTTGGACTTTGTTTTCAAAGTTCTTTCCCATCAGATAATTCGCTTAGCTTCACACTTCTATTTTTGATGTTTCCTGTGTACTTTCACAGCTTTTCTTTTTAAAATAAAAGCCTCGGAAACCAAATATATTCACAGAGATCAACGTAAGATATTGGTAACGGGCAACGGTTCTAACAGATGACTGTTCAACCGCAATCTTGAGCAGCCCAAGTTGCTATTTGCCAATGCTACTGTTTTTGTTATTGAACTGTAGCTCACTGAAGGGCATACTGGTGAGTTTTTAATCCTCAGTTAAATAATAATCCTCATACTCTGAAAGCAGAGTTAAACTTTCTGTGTGGATCTTATTATTTTTAATATTAAAACTGATAGACTGAGCTGTGAGAAATATATTTCTAAACGTGGGTACGTCAGCCTTTGAAAAGCCAGAGGGAACCTTGTAAAAGAGTACAACATAAAGTAAACCTGGAAGTTTTTCAGGCGTTAGAAAATATGTTACACAGATGGTAACTGACAGATGGAACAGCTTACTGGAAAAGGGGTGGGTGAGTACATTGGAAGCAAAGGAACAGATCATACCTTATGCTACAAGTCCTGGTGTTTTATCAGTTTTTTATTTAAATGTGTCAAAAGGAGCCTGTGGCTGTTTGTCTTTGAGAGACAAGTGTTTTAATCTGTAATTTTCAATGTGTTTTTTTCTTCAGAAACAATTATGAAGTTCAATGAGCGGAGTGTGGCATACTTCGCCACCTGTGACTCCCCTGCAGACAAGACTGGATACTTGCAAAAGAAGGGGGAGCGGAACACTGCTTACCACAGGCGCTGGTTTGTTTTGAAGGGCAACTTACTGTTTTACTTTGAAGAAAGGGACGGCAGGGAACCTATCGGAGTGATCATCCTCGAGGGTTGTACCGTGGAATTGTGCGAGTCTTCGGAGGAGTATGCCTTCGCAATCAAGTTTGAAAGCGCTAAATCGCGAACGTATAAAATGTCCGCTGAAAACCAGAAGGAAATGGAGTCCTGGGTTAAAGCGCTGTCTTGTGCCAGCTTTGACTACATGCGGATTGTTGTTAAGGCGCTTGAGAAGCAATTGGAAGAGATGCAGCAAAAGAGGTTAAATGCCCGCCGAAGCCAAAAAAGACCAACGGTACGAAAACATGCAAGCAGTCCCCAAATTGGGCCACAGGTTTCACACGATCCCTCCGTACACTATTGGAACCCCACAAAGGAAAACGGTTACGCCTGCTGGAGCACCACGCAAGAGTCGAACGGCACTGCTGTTGGCGGCAATTCGAACAGTTCCCTGAAGTCGGTATCAGACCATGGATCCGAAATCCCGATACACACACAGCGCTTCCCCCCGCCTCTCCCCCCAAGACGGCGACCGTCCTCGCTTGGAGTGATGTCCGCGAGTTACAGTCAGTTGCTCACTCAGGAACACGCAGGGTCGGGTCACTCCAGTTTCTCCAGGTTGCATGAATGGTTCGGCTTCGAAGTCATTCAGCTGCGGAAGCAGTGGAACGAGAACAAGCTTCGGGACAACCCAGCCTCGCATCAGCTTCCAACTAGTTGAACCAAAGATTGAACTGTCGTTTCAGCCACCTCTAAAGATGTGCTCGGGGGTTTTAGACTTACTTCTGCCTCTGCCACCTTGACATTACAGTCAAGTTGACGTTTCCACAGGAAGAATACAGCTGGTACTGTACACTCGCCTCTATTTTAACTTGTTTCCATCATCGAGGAGATGCCCCACAAGTGACACATTTACTGTGTAACAGGAGGAGGAGGTTGGATGGACATTGTACATAATTTGCCTTTTTGGTTTCTGTCTCCTGGATGCAGCCCATGAAACTTTCCTTGGAGGACATTCTTTTTGACTCAGTATAAAAACACATCCTCCTCGTGAAACGTGCCAGTTGTTATCAGTCAATACCTCAAATCGCCAAGCTTTCACCAACTATTGAAATAGATATTTTTTTAAGAAATCAAATTTTTGCTACTCCCCAGGTTTTAATGTTAAGTTTCTTTCTTTCTTCTCCCCCCCCCCACCCCCACCCGGCATGCAGGAATTTTCAGGCATTCTGAAGAATTCACCATTTCAGTTTCAAACACTAATTGAGAGTTCAGAAGGTAAACTGAACTCCTGACGTTAAAGGAGCTATACAAATTGCTATACATTGTTATAGAGAATGGTATGCTTCTGGTCAGTGCTGAGGTAGAACTCAGTGCGGGCAGGGTGGAGCGAATATTATGTGTGTGTGGGTGTGAGGAGGGGTGGGGGAGATTATTTTGAGGGTGGATTTATTTGGAGAGAGGTGTGCTACAAGCTTCTTGTATGGGGAGATCTTTATTGAACATGTATCTTGTTCCTAGCTCTGTCGGTACAGATTTGGACCTCTCGAAAGACTAACTTTAATTTTGCCTTGCACATATAGTGCTGAAATCTTACACTACCAGTATTTTGTAATTGTCTCTTATTTTGAACAGTAAACTTCCCTGAAAGGGAGCTGGGTGGGTAGGGCGTACTCCTGGCGTGAAAGGCGCTCTCTAAATGTTATCTTGTTATTGTGTAAGGGTAATTTCCGATTGAATGTTATATCAAGTCAATTTCCCCCCCCCACCTCCCCATGTTAATCAATCAATGTATATCTAATATCAATTGGATTTTTTTTGTAATTGTTAAGAAAGCTTTATCTCCATTGCAATCAAAGTCTGTACTGTACAATCGAATTGCTGGAATATTCAAACAGGTTCTTACATTATCATTGACTGTTCGCTCAGCAGATATTTTTCAATCAAAGAACTTTAGTTATTGAGAGACAGAGCAAGGCTTTGCCATCGCATTGTCTGGGTGGGGCAAAGCATTATTGCCAAGAAAGACAAGAAGATTGCACTTGTCTGGTAGCAATACATCTGGGAGCCATATAACTGTTTTGTCAGCTGGAAGGGGGCGGAGGAGAAAGAATGTTAAAGCAGTACAAAATGGAAACAGGCCATTCAATTAATCCTAGTTGTGTTTTTTGTTCCATGTCAGCCCCACCTCCCAACCCCTATCCTCACTCGAATTTGTGTGATGAGTGTATCAGTGTGGCGATCATGACTTCTCATCTGCAAATATACTTAAGACAAATTTCAGTCAGCCTTCAGTTTATTGAAGGGATTCTCGGGCATTTGTACAAGTAGCTTTTTCCAAGAATGACCCTCGTGAAAGTTCGGAGCCTGGGTAACTGTTTATTAAAAATGGAAAATCAATTAGGGTATTTTAAAATTTAATTTAAGAGCCATGTTTGAAGCACAAGGCACATAGTGTTTTTAGTAGAATGGTAGGGAAGGTGATTTTAAATCATTATGTCGTGTAGATTTTTTTAAAAATTGTTTATCACTATAAATATATGGGGAGTCTGGTTCCATAGTTTTGCCAGATCCAAATTAACTGATGAAACATTGTGGGTGGGTGTTTTTTTTCTTACAATGATCAATCAAGGGACAAATCAAGTGAGTTTGGGGTCTGGGGAGGGTTGTGGGCTTACATACAGAATGAGTGACTGACTGCTTGTGAGAGAATCCTGTACATCCAACCCACTGTGGTCAGAATTTGCATCAATTAATTATCTGTTAAGACCAGCAGCCAAAATACTGTGCCTGCCAGCAACAAGACGTTTGTAAGTGCAGAGAACCCTGCCTCACGTCCACAGATCATGTCCTGAATATTTCAGTGGTCTATATTATTTTAAACTTGGTCTACAGTAAAAATGAAAATGAGTGCATCATGTATTATATAACCTGAGGTCTCCACGCATTAGTGAATTACAAGCAAAAGTACCCATTGCCATAAATGTAATAGAAAAACCTACTTTGCTAGTCCTGTAGAGCTAAACTGCGCTTACTTTCAATCAATGGTTATATCTAGTAATAAACCCTCGGTGTTTTTATACTGTTGATTCAACGTTATCACAATCCTTTTTTTAAAAAAATATAGCATGTGGTTTAAGTGTAAAATGTAATAGCAGTAGAATGAATGTCCTGTATAAAACACTCCTTCAGAAAAAGTTACCTTAACCTTTGTAATGAAAAACAGCCCTTGCCATAATCTTGCAAGTTGTTAGTAAGAAGTAACATTGTTTGGCATACGCCAAGGAACCCACAGCCTGAGAGACAGCAATAGGAGACCTATAGGTAGTAATACAGAGGTTCATTACAAAACATTTGCCTTGGCGAATAACTGCACTTTATTGCCAATCAGTATTACAATCTAAAGGTTTCCTCTCCCCGACGTGGGTCACGTATAATCAGATAGATCATTAGCGCAGAAAACTTTGCAAAACGATACTAGCATTGCTGAATAAGTCACGAGCAATATTACGGTTGGGATTTCTTAACACTCCAATTGCGGACTATTTGAAAGCATCCCCATGACATTTCATACACCCTACATTATTGGTGGCTGTCGTCTTATATTGTTGTAGCAATGTACAATTTATCTTACTGTGAAGACTTTAGTCGGGATCTATTGATGTTCCTCTTGAATGTTCTCGATGGTTGTTGTACCTGAGCCCTATGATAAATCCCACATTAAGTCTTCTCTTTTTTAGGTGTGGGGGGGTGGGGGGAGCCATCAATCGTTAGGAGTTGGGTAAATGAATACAGCAAATTGATAACTCAACCCTGACTTATCTTGTCATTACCACTTAAGGCAAGTCAATTATGCTGTCAGTATTTTGTCTATTTCCTGTCTGACTAGTCTTATTCTATTAATAAATCTGTTAATTTGCCAACTATTCTATTTGTGGAGTCCTATGACTCAGTGGTTAGAGCACTCACCTTAGAAATGAGATACCTGGATTCGATTTCAGTCGATGAGATACCTTGGGCAAGTTTCCTTACTCTACATGTATAATAATAACCCCTATATATATATTTTAAAAATTGGTTATTTCAATCCATGATTGTTTGTGATACTGCTGTGTGCAATTTTCTGCCGCAGTTCACCCACATATGTACAGTCAATTCACTTCACAGTGCAATATATTCTGTGAAGCACTTTGAGACATCTAGAAGATGTGAATGTAAGGACTTTTTTTTACTATTTGGCAAACTTACGACTCCAGACAACTGGTCATTAAGTCAAGTTATCAAGAATTTACTATATATAAAAACAAATCCGTGGCAGGGTACAGGCTAATTTGTGCAAGGAATGTTGATTGTATTAAATGGACAACTCCCAAGCTTGAACTTAAACTTCAGGCCTCTGAACTTAGTCTCTAAAAAATTGGTGAATTCTAAAATACAACAACTACTTTGATTTATATTGTGCCCTCCACGCCGGACAGTGTCTCAGAGCACTTCACAGGAACGGATCACGGCACCTTTTATTCAAGGAGGCAATCCAGTTACCTCCATTGCGCTATGTATGTGCTTTAGTATCAGTACTTCAAATAACTGTGCATTTGCTGCTCTGACGTTAAATCTCACTCTTACATTGGGTTTAAGACAACCTTTTATGGAAGACACTACATGAATATTTGCTGCATAGTTTTTGTATTTTATGATTCTGTATTTTTCTAGAGGGTATTTTGAATGCGGTTCCTTAGTGATAATTCATTGGGCGATTCGGAACTTTAAAATCAGCACTCAATATCACTGTAAACTTGATGAATGTTTCTCAATCTTTGCATTATAATTTGGACAATCTCTCAGTATATTGCATGAACAAATTATCAAATCTTTTGCAAGGTACTTTAGTTCGTAATACTATGTCATGTAAAATGTTCTCTATGAAATAAAGAACCCTTTCCAAGTAAAAGTCTATTCATTTTTTTTATTTAAGTGGTGCCTCCCTGATATCAAATGGAGAGCTTCGAGACGTCCTCCCAACTTGAAAGGCACTGTATCATGTGAGGAATAATTTACCTTCGTCTTTTTCTCTGCGATGGAGCTGTAGGAATGATTCTTCATCCTGCCAAAGGGTGGTGCTTGATGTTGGGAGTGACCAACATGTTAAATAAAGGCTGTCCATTCTGACTGGCTTTCATGGACGTGTCAAGTTTTGTAGAATGGCCACTTGTGTTCTGCCTTCCACCTCACCCCTCAGACCGTTGGAACTCTCATTCACGCCTTTATCACGTCCAGGATCGATTAATGCACTGCTTGTCTGCGTTCCTGACTCCTCCCTCCACAAGATCATCCAGAACTCTACAGCCGTGTCCTCTATCATACCAAGCTCCACCTCCCCCGACTCCATTGGCTCCCCATCACCCAAAGGATTAAATTAAAAATTCTGGTCCGCACCATTAAAGCCCTCCATGGCCTTGCCCCACCAACCTGCCCGCTTCCTCCACTCAATGGGCTCCGGCCAGCTCCATGTCCTCCAACACACCCACCCCACCATCAGTGGGCAAGTCTTCAGCCACTCTGCCCCCAGCCTCTGGAATTCCATCCCGCAATCCCTCCACCTCAACCTCTTCCTAGCCCCCTTCAAGTCCCACCTCAAGACCGTCCCATTCGATGTTCCCATTGACCACCCCCACGCCCCCCCTCAGCTCTAGTCAGAAACAGACTGTCCAGCGCCTTTGGGCGTCCTCCCAACATAAAATACAAATGTATACAAATGTAATTTTGTGTTGTGTTGAAGCAACCTCAAGCTTACCTTCAGCAAAGTAATGTCGAGAAGGAGGGAAGGAAAACAACAACAACAACAACAAATTACATTTATAGAGCGCCTTTCACGTCGGGAGGACGTCCCAAGGTGCTGCACAGGAGGCGTGTAGACAAGTAACCAAATAAATCACTGGCGAACCTCACTAGCTGTAGCTAGGAAACTATAAGAGGGTCAATATTATCAAAACATTACCAGCCATATTTACTCTTCAGTGGGAGGTTGCTGGCTCAAGAATAGCTGGTCAACACCACACTGCTATCCACATGTTTTACATACATTAAAGAGAATTGGATAGATATCTGCAAGAGAGAGCGAGGTCGAAGAGATGGGTTATAAATTGGGATTGGAAGATAAGATGCAAAGTGGGGGAGAGGCTGAGATGGGAGGGGCAGAGACAGGGAGACTGACCCAGAGGTTGGGAGGGGGTGTTGAAAAAGACATCCACAGTTCTTGAGTTCTTTGAATGTCTGTCAAAGGTGGCTTCCGTTCTTGGACCCTTGGACCCTATTGGGACGTGTCACTTTTGGTCAAAATCCGAGCCCGAGAGAGTTTTCAAACAACATTTTTTTTTTTTTAAAACCCCGAAGACTCTCTGAAAAATCAAGCTGCACACCAAAACACATACACAATGCAAACAGAAATATACTGTATTTAGTGGCCAAGTGCAGAGAAAGACTACAGCGGCCAAAACATAGATCTGCCTTCCTTGTGGTTTTTATATAGATATATAAATTAAAAAAAACAAAGACAAGAGGTCATATGGACATGGGCATAAAAAGGCTTGGTGGGGTGTTGAATGTGATCGAGTGCATTGGTGGAGTTTTGAGGAGGGACGGGGGAGAGGTGGGTTGAAGACCTGGTCACACCATGAAAATGGAAGGAAATTGATGCCCAGAAGCTGCGATCGAACCACATCCTCGAACAGGGCAGTTGAGATCACACCAACGTCATCTGGTTGCGTTGATCGTAAAACCTAACGCCAACGCACCCACAAGCGAGACCCGTTTAAAGCGCCCGCCCCCCAAAAGTGCGCTGTTTCGGACGTCACCTCCAGGGCTTAGCCGTTCGCCAAAACCACCGACCAAAGCAAACCAACCGAGTCAACACCTTTTCTCTCTGAAATAAAATCTCTAAATCGCTTCTGCCATTGCGATTGGATTGTGGAATTTCCATGGTGCAGATATTGAAGGGGGAGGGGAGGGAGTGGTGGTGGGTAAGCGAGAGAGAGAGAGGAGGGAAGGCAAAGAAAATTGGAAATTGCCCGCCACAAAAAATTCCCGTTCAAAATATTTTTGCAGTTCGTTTCGCAGTGTGTGTATGTGTGTGCGTGTTTTCCCCTCCGCGGGTGTGAGGACATACAATGGATGACAATGGTTGATGGGAGGAGTAAGGTGAAGAGTGAAGAGTTCATTTGTGTTCCATGCTGCAGCTTGTTCAAGAAGGCTATTGCAGAAGATTTTCTACAACATATATACAATTGCACATAACACCCTGTGTTTACAAAGGTTCCGAAAATACACGACCGATAACTAAAGTATGTAGTCCGTGGTTCTTCTTGAGGTTTCGTTCCATTTCGATTTAAAGTCTTCTTGACTATACTCACAAAGTCCACACGCCCCACTTAATAACATTTTCTTGTCTTGAAGACATACCATAACAAAGAGAGAGAGTTAAAAGTTTCAAACAGTGTGGACTGCCTGCGAGCGAGCACATTTGGTCACCCACTTCAGGATCATAGTACTGGGTTAATGGCTTTTTAGACATCTCGTAGCGTCTCAGAATCAATTCCTGCGTCCGACAGTGGGAACTGCAGTGTGCATTTAAGCGCACAAAAGTCCAAAAGTCTCTTGGTAACTCCTCCCATCGTCAGAAGGAAAACTGCCCCAGACAAAGGAGCTCCTTAAAGAGTCATTAATTCATAGAAGTCATTTTTACAAATAAATAATCTTTTTTTTCTCTAAAACCTGTTCCGAGTTTGTTTCTCCTTTAAAATACGATCAATACAGTAGCATAATTCGCCACACACACGCACCCCCACACCCCCCCACCCCCACCCCCACACATTTCTCTGGAGTTCTGGCTTTGTCGAACGGGCGGGGAAGAAAAAGGAGCCGAGTGTCAATTCAAAGGTTAAAATCCTTCCTGATATCCCGAGGTGTCCATTCTCTCAGGGGTCCGCCCAGTGGCACAGGAGGGAGAGGGCCTGACAATATCGGCCAAATGGCCAGGCAATGGGTGGACAACAACAACAACTTGCGTGTATATAGGGAGCCTCGCACAGGGTAGCGTCCCAGAACGCTTGGCATTCATATACACGCACACGCGCGCACGCACACACACACAACGTAACAAAAGTATTCTTCAAAATTCCCAGTCTGTGGGCTCCTCCCTATTGGCGGCTTTCTCCAGACGGTGGATGATGTTGTTGAGGTTGGCCATTTTCTCGTTGCGCCTCTGGACGCTTCGGTTCAGCCGCGAAGTGGAGGAGGTGGTGACAGGGGCAGCCGTTCCCGGTCCGGGAGCCGTGTCTCTCTCACTCTCGCTCCCAGCCGGGGTCCCCCGGACCGCGGGAGAGGGGGCGGAGTTGGAGTAGGAGGAAGAGGAGGCAGAGGAGGGGACAGGAGAGATGGAGAGCAGGAGCCCAGGCGAGGAAGTGACCGAGGGGGGATTCCCGGAGCCTCCCGGCCCCCCCCAGCCGTTCTCCGTGGCAGTGCTGCCCCGCGACACGGAGTAAACCCGGGAGGAGTGCTCCCGAATGTCATCCGAGGCCTCGGGGGAGGCAGAGGGCGAGGGAGAGAGAGTGGAGGATCTGTTACAGCCGATGATCAGACACTGCGGGTTCTGGATGTGGAGTACGGTGGTGGGTTTCGGCGAATAACGAGTCTCGTCGGCGTAACCGGCGCCCATTCTCTCGCGCTTCACTATGCCCGGCACCCAGCCAGCCTGGCACCAGGCCGTGATGGAGCCACCCGGCTGGTATTCGAAACCGCAGTCACCTTCCTCTTCCTCCTGCTTGACGGCCACCGGCTCCCACTCGCTCCTGCTCGGCCCCCCGTCCTTGCCTAAGACGCTCTTCCGTTCGTCCGCTCCCAATTCGGGGCTTCCGAGCCTCTCCCCCAACTCATTCCCCTCCCTCCCCACCGTCACCGCCAACTCCGGGTCTGTGTCGTTGCCCTGCTGCTCCCTCATCAGCAACTCTCTCCGGATCCGTGACCTGCACAGGTTAACAAGGCCTGGTCAGCGGAGGTCATCTCAATGTAAACCTCACGCACACACACTCTCCAAGATACACACGTACACAGCTAGAGACAGAGAGACACACACACACACAGAGACAGACACATACACACACGGAGAGACACACACTCATTTACACAAACACACGCACAAAACCACACAGACACATGCACAGATACACAGACAGACAGATACGCACGCGTACACACACACATCAATAGATAGACCCATACCAACTGACAGATAGGCACACAGACCGGCTAACACACACACTAACACAGCCGACCAGTGCTATAGAGAGGCGGGGTCGATACCTGTAATTGTGGAACCAGTTGATGACAGTGTTGGTGCGGAGGTGGAGCTTGGAGGCCAGAGCCTTGATGTTCTGCTGGGAGGGATAGGGCTCCAGCTGATAGGCCTCTCTCAGCATCTCCTTCTCCTCCAGCCCCAGCACCACCCGAGGCTTCTTGCTCTGGTAGTGATGGAGGCCCAGAGTGGGGGGGCCGTGAGCTGGGGGGCCGGGGCTGGCTGACTCCGAGTGGTTACTGGGCGAATCGCTGTCAGAGCCTGCGTTTATCAGGCCGTACCTGCGCTTCAGGTACGCTGTGCGTGCGTGCGTGTGTGAGAGTGCATGTGAGTGAGAGTGAGAGTTTGTGTGCGCGTGCGTGAATGTGTGGGTGTGAGAGTGTGTGTGTGTGCGTGCGTGCATGAGATTGTGTTGTGTGTGGGGGGTGGGGGGGGTGGGGGGGGGGGCAGAGAGAGAAAGTGTGACAGAGAGTTAACACAAATGCATCAAACAACCGAGCCAGAATCATCAATCAACCAAACGAGAAACACTCCTTCACTTCACGGCTGTTTGCGGGATATTTACCGAGTGCGAAATTGGCGGGTGGGAAAACAAAACAACAGCAGCCGGCTAACTTGCATTTATACAAGATCCACCACACAGGTCTTGTACCGCTTGTCAGTGGTGGAGAACAGCCCCGAGCCAGGGGGAGGGAGGTTGGAGGGAGGTTGGCTTACTGTAGTAAGCGCGAGGGTCAAATAACAATCATCCTTGAATTTGATACAGTGCTTTTTACATCTTCTAGACGTCTCAAAGCGCTTCACAGAATATACTGTAAAGTGAATTGACTGTATATTTGTGAGCGAAATGCGGCAGCCAATTGCGCACAGCAGCATCCACAAATAGTCGTGGATTGAAATGACCTTTTTTTTTATTATTGTAGTATTTTTGGAGGGATTATTATTAGGCGTGTGGTGTAAGAAAACTTGTCCATGTTTTTGCTCTGACCTGCCTGGATTCGAAACACAAGTCTCACGCTTGTAAGGCGAGTGCTCTAACCACTGAACTACAGGAGCTCCACAAAGAGGAAGGAAATCAGAGGCGACCTGATAATGGGCAAAGCGAGCGGGAGGAGAGGGGGCGGGGGGGGGCCTGGGATGGGCTGGGCCGGACGGAGTGGGGGGTGGAGAGGCGGGCGGAGGGATTGAGGGAGAGGGTTCCAAAGTTTCAGGACGAAGGAATGGCTTACACCACATTGAGTCAAGTCACCTTTTTTCTCTATCTTCTTCATGTCTCTCAGTCTGGCCACATTGTAGGGGTCGTTCAGCCAGAGCTGCATTCGGACAAAGGGCTCCCTGCCCTTCAGGCTCAGCTTGTGCCAGGGCTTTGGCCGGGACAGCAGATCAGACACGGAACCCTGTGTCAGCCCCAGGATACTCTCCCCAAAAAGCCTCTGACCTGCGGAGAGGAAACAAGGGCTCGCATGAGAGTGCGTGAGAGTGTGTTGGGACGGTTGCAAATTACCGACCTCCACTCCGTTCCGACTGCACCGCAAGTGGAGGCCGGGGAGGATAGGGGGTGGGAGGGTGACCAGAGGCGTGGACCAAGTGGGAGGACTTGAGATGGGCCTTGATGGAGGTGGGGAATTGGAGTGGGGGGGGGGGGGGAGAAGACGAAGGGATTTCGGGGGCGGAGAAAGGCTCAATGTCTACCCCCAATAGTAGAGAAAGAGACGATGGGGGAGACGGACGTGGAGCGAGCCAGAGATGCCAAAAGGAGGGAGGGGGCAGGTTAGAAATACATAACTGGAACCGGAACATTGACACGGCGGCAAATTAATGATTGGTGATTGGTTATCAGAATTCGGCTGTGTGTCTCTCTGTGGCGTTGTTTGTCTCTCTCTCCCTACCTCCGAGCGTCAGACAGTGCACGAGCGGGAAGTGGGAGCGAACGTACCCACGTTATTGTCCGTCAGAACCTCCTTGACCCTCTTGGTGATGCTGTAGGTGTCGAGTTCGGTGGAGGTGGCCACCAAGTCCTGAATCCCCCCGGGCGGCTGCCCGTTTGTCAGGGATTTGCCGCGCGGAGGAGCCGGAGACAGAGAGGGAGACGGAGACGCAGCCGCGCTCGCCGGCTGCTGGTTCTCTTTGCTGCTCTCCGGCCCGGCCCCCGGCATCTCCTCTACCCCCTGCAACCACTCCGGGGGGCTGGGCGGCGGAGAGGGCGAGTACAGGGACTTCGCTGTGACAAAGAGAGAGGGTAACAGAGCGAGACAGAGAGAGAGAGAGAGAGAGAGAGAGAGAGAGAGAGAGAGAACGAACGTGAGAGGGTGAGAGAGAGAGAGAGAGAGAGGTAGAGACACAGCGAGAGTCTGACAAAAGCGCCACGTGTAACAGAGCGAGAGTGAGACGGACTGAGAGAGATAGAGCGAGAGTGTGACAGAGAGTGAGTGAGACAGAGTGAGTGAGACACAGTGAGAGTGAGACAGAAAAAGAGAGTAAAGGGTGTGAGAGAGCAAAGTCAGAGAGTGACAGAGGGAATGAGAGTTGCCCACCTGGCCTGGGCTCCCCGAGGGACTCAGTCTGCTCTAACTTGCCCACCAGCCACAGCTGCATGCGGATAAAGGGCTCGCGGCCTTTCTGTGTCAGCTTCCCCCAGGGCTTGGGTCGGGAGAGCATGTCACTGACACTGCCCTGGGATAGGCCCAGCACCTGGGAGAGGTCAGGGTGGTAGGTGGCGGGTGGTGGGGGGGATGGGGGAGAAAGAGAGGGACAGAGAGAGAGAGAGAGAGAGAGAGAGAGAGAGAGAGAGAGAGAGAGGAGAAAGAAGCACAATTATTTCACCAGCTTTCAATTCTGCTCCACAATAGACAAAACCCATCTGAGCAGCAAGTAATAGTAATAATAATAATCCGTGTGTGTGTGTGTGTGGAGAAAGGAAACTTGCCCAAGGTTTTGCCCTGACCCTGCCTGGATTTTAACACAGGTCACGCTGGTAAGGCGAGTGCTCTAACCGCTGAGCTTCAGGAGCTCCACAATCATGCTGTAGTTGTTGCTTGAACTAACACGCACACAAAAAAAATCTATCCACCCTCAGCCAGCCTTGAAAATTTGCTAAACTGTAATAAGAATTAATTCCGATAATAATTCGACTGATTTTGAGATGAAATAAAACAACAGTAACAACACGGTGAAGATGGTGGAGGTTTCCTATCATCTTCCCCCCCACCCTCGGAGATGGTGAGCGAGCGGTTACCCTCCCCCTGCCCCCCCCACCCACCCTCTCCTCACACCCACCCCCCGGCCCCACCCACCCACCCACCCACCCCCCTCCTCACCTTCTCGCCGAAGATCCTCTGACAGATGCCGCTCTTTGCCAACTTCTCCTTCACCTGTCTGGTCAGCTCTGCCGTCTCCACCTCCCGGTACATGTAAACCTCGTACTGCTCTGGCGTGAGGGGCGGCACTGTGGGCTTCGGAGAGCGGTGGGCGTAGGCGGGCAGGACGGCGGGGGAGGCCAGGGCCAGGGTGGGGGTCTCCGCCGGGGCTGGGGGCTGCAACTCCTCCTCCTTCACCGTCACCTCCGCTCTCCTCCTCCTCCTCTTCCTCCTCCTGGCCCCCTCCTCGGCCGGCCCCGGCTCCTCGCCGGTCTCCGGGCCCTGGTGGCTGCCGTGAGCGCTCTCTCTGGAGCCCGAGCTGGAGGAAGAGGAGGTGGATGACGAGGAAGAGAGGGAGGAGGGGGAGGGGGAGGTCTCAAGCCGCTGGCTCCCACTCCCGCTCTGCTCAGTCGCCCAGTGCTGCTCGAAATAGGAGCCGGCGTCTCCGATCTCGGACTTGACTTGGCGGATGATGTTCTGGACGAACGCGGCGGGAGAGACGGGGCCTGGAGGGGGGTGAGCCGCACTCTCCCCCCCGCCCAACCCCCCTCCATTCTCCTCACCTTCACCCTCCTCCTCCTCCTCCTCCTCCTCCTGCTTGATGGAGACGGGGGGGAGGAGGAGGAGGAGCTGGTTCCTGTCGGCAGCCGGGGTCGGGGTCTGCCGCTGGGCGGGGGGTCCGTAGAGGCTGGCGGCGTTCTCCTCCTCGCCGCCCCCCGCCCCCTCCATGGCCAGCAATGTCCGGCGCTGGGCCTGCATCTCGCGCTGGGCGGCCTCCAGGATGGAGCGAATGGCCTCGTCGGAGCCCCCGCCGGGCCCACTGCCGTTATCGTGGCTGCCAGGGTTCCCGCTGTTTCCGCCATTTCCGCTGCTCGCCAGAATCGGCGAGTCTTTGGGCTCGACTGGCATTAAAAAAAGGAAGTAAAAAAAAATCAATAAATAATAATAATAAATAATAATAATCCTTGCATTTGGTTATAGCTCACGCTTTCTAGACGTCTCAAGGTGCTTCACAGAATATACTGTAAAGTGAATTGACTGTATATTTGTGGGCGAAACGCGGCAGCCAATTTACGCACTGCAGTGTCCCCACAAACAGTCGTGGAGTAAAATGACTAATTTTATTATAGATTTTTGGGGGAGGGATTATTATTAGGCGTGTGGAGCACATGTATATGTACACACACACACACACACACACACATCAGCTCGTCCCCAGCAGCAATTCGCCCCACAGACTACTGAACAAACTTTCGCCCGCCAAATACAGTAAAAAAACAACAGCATATCCTGCGAAGCGCTTTGAAACGTCTAGACCAGGGGGAGGTGGAGAATACGTGAGCCGTCGCACCCACAGCCCCTCTGGGAGGCCAGAGAGGGCAAGAGACTGAGCCACGGAGGTTAATGACCCGTTCCCCGCTTACCGCATTTCTGAGTCTGTAATTCCCGCTTGGCCTGCTCCAGGATACTTTTGATGGCGTCGTCGGATCCGGTTTCCGGAGTGCGGATTCTGGGAGTTATACTGCCTGAGGGAGGGAGGGAGGGAGTGGGGGAGGGGGGGAGGTAGGGAGTGGGGGAGGGAGAGGGAGAGGGAGAGGGAGGGAGAGAGAGAGGCCAGGGTTAGGGTCAGTAATTGGAACTGTCGAGGAGTAGTGACCAACTCAGAGCAGTGACACAGAGAGAACAGATCAAGACTACCGTATTTCTCCCGAGATTCAATGCAGCTGGTAAGTGCAGGAGTAATGGAGGTTACGAGTTAGGTTAACAATAGGAGTAATATAATGCAAAGGAATCAAAGTGGTGCTTGACATTTGATGCAACGCTTGATCACCTCGTTGGGAGACGTCTCAAAGCGCTTCACAGAACACACTGTAAAAGAGTAGTGACGGTAATATTTTGTGGGATAGGAGCAGAATTACACTCTCAACGAGAGAGGAGGATGGGGGGGGGGGGGGGGGGGGGGAGAGGAGGCAGAGAAACGCAGATAGAGGAGAAAGGAGAGAGAAAGAGTTACATGCCGTTCCTCCCCTTGCCTGGGCGTTCAATCGAGACGTCCTGTGAGGGGAGGGAGAGAAGGGGGAAGAGGCTTGAAGATTGAAGTCAAGTACCTCTTTGTCGGACTTGGATGGTTCTCAGAGCCAGAATGTTCTGTTCATCGGAGAGAAATTGCTTCATCTTGATGAAGGGCTCCTTGCCCTTGACCGTTAGCTTGTGCCAGGGCTTGGGCCTGGCCAGGATCTCGCTGACCGAGCCCTGGGACAGCGCCAGGATGTAGTGACCGAACACCCTCTGCCCGATGTTGTGTTTGAGCAGCTGCTCTTTCACCTGGAAGGCGATCTCCGTCGTGTCAAAGCCTTCCTCGTCCCCCAGGCCCAAGATGCTCTCCGGCCTCTCGGCCGCCGCCTCGGTCCCTCCCGCTGCCAGTGAAGCCTCCCAGGCAGAATGGAGCCCCCCGGGGTATCCCGGTGTCCCCTCTGTGTTCTTCAGGAAGCCCGGGACGGGGGGGTCATCGCTGAGCGAGGTCGGGGTCAAGGCCGGGGCGGGAGAGGGGGAAGGGTCTACAGTCAGCCGGGGAGAGGGGGAGGGGGTCTCCACTCCCCCAGTGAGGACTTCATCCGGCTGGTCCTCGTCCGCAGAGCCTGGGACAAAGAGATGGCAATCAGCACCGAGAGAGAAAGAACTAGACACAAAGGAGAGAGAGAGAGAACTAGACACAGAAAGTAAGACAGATATGAGCGAGTGTGTGTGAATATGTGTAAGTACAGACGTGTGAGAGTGTATGTGAGAGAGAGTGAGTGAGAGCGTGCGTGAGTGTGTGTGAGAATGAGTGTGTGCTTGCGAGCGTGGGAGCGAGCGTGTAGAAGCAGCCACGGGGTGAGTGTGTGTGAGGGCGGACAGGGACGGAAAGGGAGTGAGCGCTGCTGAAATGCGAGGAGAGAAAACCGTCATCCTACCTACGTCAGGGTGTGTGTTCCTGTCCTCTCGCTGGCTGCTCTCCCCCTCCTCGCTGGTCACCTCTGTCCCTGCGAGGAAGCCCTCGCCGCGAGTGACCGGCCCCTGGACACCAACATTAACCCTTTAAGCACTCCTCAGCGCAAAACTCTCACAGCCACTAATCCAGTGGTAAACTGAGGCGTGTGGAGTGAGGAAATTTGCCGAATGTTTTGCTCTGCCGGGAATTGAACCCAGATCTCTTGATTGGGAGGCGCGTGCTCTAACCATTGACCTAGAGGACTTAACATCAGAGGCAAGCGCACGCCTACCTGCAACCCACAGTCTCCTCTGGACGCCAGGCTCGTTGATTTTAAAACGCTGCAAAAAAATAAAAGATAAAAGCAACAGAAACTTGATCATCTTCAAACCTACCCACCCCCTCGTCCCTGTCTCCATCTCCTCACCCACTTTTTTTTTGCGCGATTAATCCGGCTTTCCTCCACACTCGATCTACCGTTCAATAATAATAATAATAATGATCCTCGCATGTGAGACAGCGCCTTATCACGCCATTGAGCCGTCTCAAAAGCCCTTCGTAGAATACACTGTGAAGCCTGGGGGGCTGTATATTTTGTGGGCAAAACGCGGCAGCCGATTGTGCACAGCTGTTGTCTCGCAGACAGTTGTGGATTGGCAGAAACTGATCATTCAATCGACTGACAACCAGGTTCCCACTTACTAGGTAAACCAAGGCGTGTGTCTGTGTGTGTGTCTGCGTGTCTGTGTGTTTAGAATAAGAAAACTTGCCTAACGTTTCACCCTGACTGGCAAATTGAACTCCGGCCCTCTTGTATTTCGAGACCAGCTCACTGACCACTACACTACAGAACAACTAACTAACGTTAAATAAATCTGAATTAAAGCTCCCTGAGGGCATCGCGATCAACAACCACACATCTCACTGGAAGCCCCCCCACCACCCACCTCAGCTCCGTCTTGATTTCCTGGTAATCCAACTGGATACAGAGCTTCTCCTCCAGCCTCTGAGGAAAGGGAGACAAAGTGAGGGGAGGTTCGGAAAGCAACGTAGAGCAGACTCCCAATCAATCAATCAATCAATCAAAACTTACATTTACATAGCTCCTTTCACGTCAAGAGGACGTCCCAAGGCTCTGTACAATCAGGTAGGGATCAGAGCAGGAGGAGAGAGGTCAGGGCAAGGAGAGTAGGAGAATTGACTGTATATTTGTGGGTGAGACGCAGCAGCCAAATTGCGCACAGAAAGACGTCATCAAGGCTTCGCTCTCCCCTCTTCCCCCCCCTCACTATCCCCCACCCACTCCTCCTGCGCGGGCGTTTACCTCCACGAACTCCGTCTTCTCCGCCAGCTCTCGCTCCAGGGAGGCCACCTGACTGGCCGAGGTCTCCCGGAGCTCCCACAGCTCCCCCTGCAGCCGCTGGATCTCCTTCAGGAGACGCGCAATCTCCTGATCCTTGTCGGCCATCGCGTCTAGCGAGTGGGGGGAGCCCGAGCGGGAGGTCCGCCCCTCCCCCAGCTCCTGCCCAGCAGCAACAACAACAACAACAGGACACTTCAGTACAAGCTTTCCGCTCTCCCCCACTCATTTCACCCCTGCTCCCTCCCAGGGACCACCACTCCAATCCCCTCTACCCTCGCAATGGAATCGAGCTGCTTTTCAAAGGCTCCCCCGATTTTTCCGCTCCGCCTGGGAATGTCGACCCCCCCACTCCCCATCATTCTCAGCGCTCTCCCATAAGATCAGGGCAACGGTCGTGGTCATTCTGTGTCAGGGAATGTTAAGAGATGGCAGGTTCGCTAAACCAGGGACAGGATGACAGTGTGAGGGTGGGGAGAGGAGTGGAGGGGTGGGGAGGGTGTGGGGGCTGCAATTAGACAGGAAACGCCCCCGGGGACACCTTACCCCCACACCGGCCACCGGCAGCGAGTGGCAACCCGGCCCCCGCGACGTGACCAAGATCAGCTGCTCCCGGAGACTCTCCACCTCCCTCTGAGCAGCTTCTGCTCTCTGGAAATGAACCCCCACACACGCACGCACACACGTGCCCACACACACGCGCACGCACGCACACACACAAACGCACACAGGTACCCCCCCCCACACACACACACACACACACACACACAAAAAACAAAAGTCCAAAAATTAGTTTAGGGATTCATTTCACAATTCTACCTAATCCACTGTATACACTATGTATGTATGTCAGTTGTTGTTGTTGTTGTCATTCATTGTAGAGTGTGTACAATACAAAATTACATTTGTATAGAGCCTTTCATGGAGGGAGGATGTCCCAAGGTGCTGGACAGTCAGGGATTTGGACCTGAGCTGGGGATTGGGATCAGGGACAGGCCAGGTGGGCAGGTGGCTGAAGGCTCAGTCGAAGAGGAGGGTATTGACACACGCCTTCAAGGAAGCAATGGAGGGGGCTTGTTGTAATGACTGTATAGACTGTGTACCTTGTATGGGTTGCACTGTATATACACAGAGGCTTGCTTACCTGATTAGCCTTCTCCAAGTTGGTCATGATCATTTCAACTTCGTCCGTCCTAGAAACGTCAGATTCCGTCACGAGAAAACATCAACGCCAGCCATTTGTCATACACGAGTCGGCAGCACAAGGATAGTCAGAGAGAGACAGACAGAGAGTAATAGGCAGGCGGGCGGGCGGGCAGAGCGACAGAGAGAGCGACAGAGAGAGCTAAAGAAAGAGAGAGCGACAGAGAGAGCTAAAGAAAGAGAGAGCGACAGAGAGAGCAATATTTTTTGCCCTCGATCTCAACCCTGAAAAGCCATGTCTGAGGAAACTCCAAATTAAATATTAATTATTTATGGCAGTGCCCAGATTGTTAATTAACATATCTCATCTTGCAGCCCAGTTCTGCACATCAGTATTCACAAATTGCCTTATATTAATAGACATGAAATCCCACCTTCTCCAGTCAACATCAACACCTTACCCACCCTACCCTCGCTCACGTGGCCGTGAGCAACATCACTAACAGTCACTAGCGACACCTACTGGCAGGTCACAGACACAGCACACTCTGTGGCTGCCGGGATTCCTACATTGCGGATTTTGTCAATATCAGCAACGACCACACATTATATTTGTGCAGCACCTTCCCCGTTGGGAGGACGTCCTGACAAACGCTGCTTTCCCCGCAACCTTCTTCCGCGGAACGCCGCTGGCATTCCCGCTGGCGTTCACATTTCCCGATGAGTCTCCGGGTGAAATACGGATTCTCCCCCCACTGTTCAACCCAGTCCTTACCCAACCCAACCCAATGTTGCATTCTAGACCCTTCTCTTCCTTTCTCCCTCCCAACATGAAACTGCGACTCCCAGACTGCTGATCAACCTTCACACACACACAACAATCTGTGGGGTAAAGGGAAAGATGTGTGTTGGGGTGGTGACACCAGTCTGGAACGTGAGCTCAGGGCCTTCCCCACTCCCTGTTCCGGAGTTTCTCAGTTGAGCTTCTGTCAAAGGTTCGGCCTCAGTCACTCACTTGGATGCTGTCTCCTCGTCATATTTACACCTCAGAAGCAGCAGTTCCGTCTGTGTCGTCTTCAGAGCTGAGTGAGGTCAGGGGTGGTGGTGGGGGGAACGGACGGGAAATGAAATAAAGAACGTCAAGAGTTTGGCTCAAACTGAAATATCAACTTACCTCAGCTTCCCCCCATCCACTCCCCCCCCACCCCCAATAGCACCACCCACTCTCCCACCCCGTCAAGGCAAAAGCTCTTCCAGTGTCACTGACCTGAGTGAAGGATCATGATTTTCTCCTCGGCCTCTCCGAGCCTGGCAGCCAGCGTGTGCTGTGCTTCCTCCAGCCCCCTGCGAGGCACAAAACACAGCAAGTTTACACCTCACATTGTCCCCAGCTATGTGAGTGTTTGATTCAGACTGTGAGTGAGAGTGTGTGTGCCTGTATGTATGTATGGGTGTCTGTGTATCTGTGTGTACATGTGTGTGTCTGTACATTTGTGTCTGTATGTCAGAACCTTGGGTCATCCTCCCGACGTGAAAGGTGCTGCACAAGTGTAATGCTGTTGTTTGTATGTGTGTCTGTGCGTGCGCATATGAGTGTGTGTGTGTATGAGTCTGTAAGCCAGAGACAGGAGATAGGGGGGGATACAGCACCGTGGAGGATATGGGGGAAGGGGTGAAGGCGGTGGGGGAGGGGGTGGATGCGGTGGAGAGGGGGTGAAGGCGTTTGTACCGTTCTCGTTCATCGTCATGTTGGGGTGTCAGGCTGCGCTCGGTGGGCTGGGGGTCATCAGTGCTGCTCCTTCGCGTCTCATTGCAAACCCCCAGCCTCACACCCACCGGGGAATGGTCTGTCACTGGGAGGGAGAGCCAAGGGTGAACACGGGGAGAGACAGAGAGAGAGAGAGAGTGTGAAAGCAACAACAACAAAATTACATTTGTATAGGGCTTTTCATGCCGGGAGGACATACACAGAGCAATGTGTGAGAGAGAGTGAGAGAGAGACACACACATATGTGGTGTGGTGTCCAGAGATAACTCAGTAAGTTAACTCGGCTACCTACCCTGTGTGGGGGGGGTGTTGGGCTGTCTGTGTGGCTGCCTAGGCCTGATGTCCTGCTCGCTCCCAGCATCGCGTGGGAGCCGCCACGACTCCTCCTCCAGCGTCCGGGCGGGTCCGAGGGAAACGGCCACTTCTGGGGGGTGGTGGGGTAGGTGCGGGGGTGAGGGGGAGGAGAAGGGGATTGAAAAAAAGAGTCATTGAGAGACAGGTGTACGTCTTCCTGCCTGTTTCACTACATCTTTTCACTCTCCCACCTCCCCACCTCACACACACACAGACGTTTGTTTGCCTGGACCTGCGCCTAATACTCCCCGGAATTCAGTAAGCAGGAATGAGTCCTTGCAGAGAGAGAGAGAGAGAGAGCACACAAGCTAATTGGTTAGTTCATTCATTATCACGTCTCCATTGTTGTAGCATGCGAAGCCCAACGATATGGCAGACGGCAGACTAGATGGACCTGGGTCTGTTTTCTTGACTAGCTGATCCTATGTCCCTCCATTCAACGCCTTGCGACGTCATCCTGACGTGAAAGGTGCTGTACAAATGTAATTTGGTTGTTCTTATATCCTCCTTGTTCTATCCCCCCACCCGTTTCCCCCACCCCCACCACCCCTGGGCGAGGCGAGGGGCGGAGGGAGGGAGGGAGGAAGGGAGGGAGGGAGGGGAATCTTACCTGTCTCACCGATCAGTTGCTTGTAAACATTAAGGAAGACGGCCTCGGCCTCCTTGCTCCTCCTACTCAGCGCTACCACCTGGAAGCAGAACAACAGCTGCCATTTAACGAGGGTCGCGATCAATACATCAGTGAGATAGGCGGTGGGTCATGCCGTGTTCCTAGCAGACAGTGTAATAATAATAATAATAATAGTAATCCTCGCGTTTCATATAGTATCTCATCACTTCGTTGAGACATCTCACAGAATATACACAGAAATTCAGCAACCAATTGTCTACGGCAGTGTCCCTCAAACAGTTTTTACCCCCTCCTCCCGAAACGGTGAATTGTGAGGCAGCCCAAATTGGTGATGACATCGTTATCTACCGTGCTGTGCCATGGGTCAGCCGATCACAACACACAGAGCACCTGGGTTATAAGCTCTGACATTGAGCTCTGCGCTTACGTTCCCCCCAAAACAACAGCAAGCGACTAGTTTCCACCCACCCCTTTCCTCCTATTTCCAACCCTGTCCCCCTCCTCTCCTTCTCCGTACTCCAGTAAATGACAACCCCCCCACCTCCTTAGAAGTCACGCATCCTTCACGTCAGCCTCCCTTACCCCAACCCCCACCCCCAATGAAAAAAAAGCTCCCAATAACACACAGCAAGCAATCATTCCTTGTTGATGCACCATTATTTCTGTGCCGATGAATAAGCTTCGCGTTTCAGAGAGTCAAGGTGAAGAAACACAGCTGTGTGTGGAGGGTGGAGCGCGGTGATGGATGAGGGACAAATCTTTCCTCTCCCCAGCCTGGTGCCTGCCTGCTTGCCTTTCCAGCAAAGCAATTAACATTACAGAATGGGTAATTGCCTAATTAATTACTGGCACGGCCCTGCACCTCATTGTAACAATTGCTTTCAAAGGAAAATAGGTTATGAAGGCATTGAAATGGGTGTTTTTTTAAAAATGTATATATACTAATAATTGCATTTGATATAGTCCCTTATCGTTTTGTTGAGGTGTCACAAAGCACTTCTCAGAATACACTGCAAAAATGGAAAGACTGTGTATTTTGTAGGCGAAACGCCACAGCCTATCGCGTACAGCGGTGTCCCACAAACACTCATTCTTTTGAGTGACCAATTTTTTTTTAAAAAAGGATCATTACCCCCGGAATATGATCCGCTGATCAACTAACAATATAACATACACGCGCACACACACATTTTCAATTAACAAGTGGATTTCACGGCTTCAATGGGAAGCATCAGAAATGAGAGCTTGAAAAAAAATGAGTGCACATTTCACTCATTGAACTAGTGATACAACAACAACTTACACCCCAGGCTTCACGTCTCAAAGCGTTTTACAATGGTTTACAAGTTTGATGTTATTCCTGGGATCACGAAAAGCACGCACGCACACACAAGGGGTCACAGTAACCTCCTATGGGGACGTCCTCCTGGTGTAAGGTAAGGCGCTTCCCTGAATGTTAGGTTTATTAATAATCATTATTATTGTCAGTTTGGAACCGGTTTCCACACCCTGCGATCTCACCTCTGTCTGGAAGCTCTTGAGAAGTGGGGCCACCATCTCTCTGATTTCCTGCGGATGAAAGTTTCTGAACTTTAGAAGAGACAAAAAGAAATCTGGATATTCACATGCGACCTTGGCCTTAGTTTGCCTTGTTTCTTAAGCGCTTTTTTGGGGGGGAAGGTATTGAGTCTTTGTCTCCCCTTGCCCCAACCTTCAGCTTTGGTGCAGTCCAACACGATCAAGACTTACCTTCCCCCAACGCTGTACAGACCTATTGTACCACAAAGGTTACTGGAAATCTGGAACTCACTCCCTTACTCAAAAGGCTGTGGATTCTGGATCCATTCAAAGCTTCAAGACTGAGGTGGATGGATTTTTGTTAGGTCAGGGTACCAGGGGATATGGGGCAAGGATGGGTTATTGGAGTTGAGGTACAGATCAGCCATAATGTAATTGAATGTGAGACAGGCTCGAAGAGCTGAATGGCCTGCTCTCCTATCTTCTTATGCTCCTACCTGTGGTGCATTGCGTTTAAAGTCTCGGCTCAACTCTATCAGACGCTTGTGAGACCGTTCGCTCTCTTCCTGCCGATTGACCAACTCCGTCGCCACTGAACTCAGTTCCTTCTGGCAAATATAGAGAGGGAGAGACAGAGAGGAGACAAGAGGTTTTAGCAGTCGACGTCTACACTTCCCGTTTCCTTCAGGAACGACATTAAACCCAACTCTCCCCCATCCCATGGGAACTGTTTGTTAAACAGAGGGTAGTTTCTCTCCCAGTGTCTCAGGCTGACAATTCCCCTCTCCCTCACTCACTCTCTGCCTGATTCCCCCTTCCTCCTCCTCCTCCCCACCCTCCTCCTCCTCCGCCCCACCACCACCCGTTTAAAAAAGGTCACTCGCTTCACTTTTGTTGATGTGAATGCACATTAGCTACCACAGAGAGGGAGTGAGCAGAATAATCAGGAACACAAGCTAGAGTGAGTGGGAGAGAGTATGCAAGTGAGAGTGAAATAGAGCGAACGTGCATCACCTTTCTCCACACGCACATATACACTCACGCACGCACGCAAGCCTCTCTCCCACCCCCCACCCGCACCCAATCCACTTTACATTTCCATTCCCTTGTCCTGTCTCTGCGGCTAATTGCAATCAGCAGCAGATATCTGACACAGGGATAGAGTCAGCAGGAATCTTGCTGAGCGGGCAGAATCTTTGTCTAAAAATAATCAGATATTCCACTCGCTGCTGTTAGCCATAAAGATAATCAATGGAGCAGGCTCTGGATTCATCAATATATGGATCCCCACTCCCTTGCCCAGTGCTTGCTGCTTGTGTGTGTGTGTGTGTGGTGGAAAGGGGGAGGGGGGGGGGGCAGGAGAGGAAGGGGTTGACTTGATATCTGGAGGCCTCTGTGTGATTCAGATAAGGCTGAATCCCGCAGGGGCCAGCCAGATATTCCTCATCAAACCCCCACTCCAGATTTCCTGTGATTGATCCCGGAGTGCAACAAAGCGGAAAGAATTCTCCACCATCACTACCGCTGCATCTGAGATGTGACATGTTGATCGATAAATCAACCCGAAGGGAAATCAATCAGTGAGCCAATAATCAACAATCAATCAATCAATCGATTAGACAGGGCCGGTATAGACATAACTCATCCGTATCAGCAACACAAGACACATCAACCTTTGTACGGTTAAAGATTCCATACTGGAGGGAGGGAGGGAGAGAAGAGTGTGTGAACACTCTCCCAACAATATATCTGTGGAGTTTCCACAAGTAGGTGGGATTCTCAGTATGATTTGGGGATTCTTGGCATGGGATTCTCTTGGTTGGGACTGTTAAGTGACAGTGATGGGGTCTGCACATATGTCAGTCACCTAGGCTGGCCTGAACACTGTTAGCTTGAAAGTCGATGCAGTCAGAAACTGATTGGATTTCTGACCACACGTATAAAAATAATGCGCCTATCAGCCAAAGAACTAAAGAAATCTACACAGGAGATTGGGGGGGGGGGGGGGGGGGGGGGAGCAGGGGACGGACGAGACATGCTTTATAGTCTTATGATTATTTTAATAAATGCATTTTTTCAAAAATCAATGCCATCCACATCCATTACAAACATCTAAGCGCTATATATTTCAGGTGGGGAAGTCAGTTTTAAAAAAGGAAACTTGCTCTCTCTCGCTTTAATAATTTTATTCACAAGGGGAATATTTACTGCCGTGAATATTAAATTATCTTGATATGCATTTTTATTCAGGATTTTTTTAAAACTACCTCCATCTCAAAACCTCTCATCGGAATTAATAATCCCCAAAATAATAATTTGGTCACTCAATCCATGACTGTTTGTGAGACGCTGCTGTGCGCAATTGGCGGCCGCGTTTCGCCCACAAATATACAGTCAATTCACTTTACAGTATATTCTGTGAAGCGCTTTGAAACGTCTAGAAGCCGTGAAAAGCACTAGATCAAACGCAACGATTATTATTATAAGTATTATTATCGGCCACTCTCCTTCACTCACACATCCCCAACCCCCCCATCCCCCCACATACAAGCTCATTGATCCTCCCCCACTCACTCGCTTGCTCGACTTCGTCCCACCCACCACTCAATCAATCATTCCCCCACTCATTAACTCACGCACCCTCCTCACTCACTCATCAAACCACCACCCACTCACTTACTCAATCGCCAACTCCCCCCACCGACCCCCTTACTACCCACATTCCCTCAAAGCTCTACCCACCACTGTCTTTTAAAAAAAGTTTCGATTTCCGATGGGACAGACAGACAGACGGATTTAGGCAGCTCTGTATTCCTGGGCGAACATTTCTTACAAATGAACATTTGGGGGAAGAGAGAATGGCTTGAATTATACTCTGTTCATAATGCAATTAAACACTTCACTGGAAATCGATGTAAAACTGATGAGGCCTGAAAATGGTGCATATGGCTTCAAACAACCTAACATACTGCCTCCTGCTCTGACAAGCCCTCTCAGCAGCAATTGCAATCTACTCACAGCTCTGCCGTCTTAACGGCGGTGCTGGCAAGTGGGTGTGCTGTTAAACCCCCCCCAAAAAAAGAAGAGGAAACAAAATCACACACACATACACACACACACTAAGTCGTTCTCAGCAATAGCAATAATACTAATTCTTGCGTTTGATCGCAGCCCCTTTCATGTCGGGAAGACGTCCCAAGGCGCTTCGAGGGATTCACTGTAAAGTGCAGTAAACACACGTGTATCTTTGCAGGCAAATGAGGCGGCCGAATTGCATACAGTGGTGTCCCGTCCCCCTGTATCTCCTCCCTCCAATACTCGGACACAGACACATGCACACAGATACACACAAGTTGTATTTATATAGCACCCCTCACCCACGCTAGCGTCTCAGAGCGTTCTCACCAAGCCGGGTGGGGGGGGGGCTGGGGGAGGAGGTTACCAGTTGAAGAGGAAGATCTTAAGACGCAATCTGAGATTTGGGAAGGTGCGGGCACACACTGAGACAGACACACACATACACATAGCCACACACACAGACAGACAGACACACAGTCAAGACAGAAACCTACACAGGCTGGCCGAAAGACTATTTGAGCATGCATTCCCCCCAAAATAGAGCGCACAGGGCAAATGTTTGAAAAGGCAAAAATATTTAACTGGAACGTGTAGCAAGAGCTGCTTTATAATCGTCCCCACGCTGCTGGACTGAGCAGCATGTAAAAAAAACAACCTCATTAATAGCGTCAGATAAACCCCCTCAAGACCCATTAATATCCATAAGATTCATAAGCCGTAGGGTTATGGATGGGATGTCATTACTGGAGTGAGGCTGTTTGTACCGAGCATGTTAATGGGAGCTGCGTCGGCAGCTCAGCTCAGTAACAGACACGAGCTAAACTAGAGTCAGTGAGGCTCATCTCCACTTGTTTTTTTGGGGCAAATAATAAGACATCGCATAATAATAATAATAATAATACTTATACAGTAAAAGCCTGTTTATCCGGCACCCTCAGGACCTGGCCAATGCCGGTTAAAGCACGTGCCGAATATTCGGACGAAAATGCAAAAAAAAATGTAATGCATTTTTCCGGATAAATTCCAGTTAATCGAATGCAGATTTTTTTTTGAGGTGCGGTTATATGGTTGAGCGGGTGCCGGATAAACGGGCTTTTTACTGTATTCAGTTACAGCTCCTTTCACAAAAGTCCCAAAGTGAACTACAAGACCTCGCACCAACTGGGTGTGTTTTAAGGGAGAAAGCGGCTGCCAATTTGCGGCAATAATAATAATAATAATAATAATAATAATATCTGGCAACCCCCCGCCCCTCACACACACACACCACACTGATACCGACCGTCACACTTTTGAGCAGTCTCGAGTACATTTTGCTGTCAAGCGGAATGGGTTTGCAGACGGACACGGCAGCCTCTTTTACATGTGGAGACGTGTAGCCCCACTCCCCCACCCCACCCACCTACCTATCCCACCTGTCCTCCCCACCATGAAGCACAAAATTCTTGGCCAGAATTCAACATCAACTTGCATTCATATAGATCTGGTGGGGCGGGAGGTGGTGGGGCGGGAGGTGGTGGGGCGGGGGCAACGGGGTAAGGGGTAAAAGAACGAGACTTTGTTTGAAATTCAGCACTTTGGGACGTCCTCCCGACATGAAAGGCGCTTTAAAAGTACAATTATGTTGTTGTTGTTGTTATTGTTGGAGGTGGAGGAGCAGGGCAACGGGATAAGGGATAAAGGGATGAGACCTTGGTTTAAAATTTCATCCGCAGGACTGCATTATATCAAATGCAAGTGACTGTGTCCGAGTTGTACTGAAAGAGATCAGCTCTCCACACCTTAACTCCCCACACTTCCCCCCCCAACCCCCAACATATAAACACACAGAGCTTCCCATTCTCACACACAGCAGTGAGGCCTCACTGGCCCTACCTACCAGTGGGTTGTCCTGGAACGATTACTATGTGAGCTAAAGTCAAATTAGAGCAATCCATCTCCTTGGCCCCCGACAGGAAGCCGATAGTAGAGATGGTCATTAATTCCCCCCCAGCCTCCCCCACCACCTACTCCACCACCATCACCACCCTCAGATTTCTGGGGTGCCAATGGGTGCCTGTAGCCGTGGCAACAGGAGAGGGCTACCACCTCCCCTACCCCTCTACCACCACCCCCGTCTCCGGGTGAAGGATGGGCACATTGCAATTTGACCCTTGATACTGCGTATGTCTGCGTGAGTACAAATTTGTATGTGGACCCTATTCTCCACCACAGAGGCAGATCAAAGTGACAATCCCCCTCTTCTCCCCCACCCACACACACACACCCCCTGCTCTGCCTCTGGAGCGAGGAGGGTTGGAGGGTTTACAGGCTTTATCAAAGCTTGCTGACGCCAGTTGCATCTTTATCAAGGCAAACAGGTAACGCCGGCCCCTTTCACAATACCTGGAAAAATGTCACACATTTTAATGATTTGTGGCAGAATGCAACTTCTGTTAATCCCTCAAACGCTGACTTGTTCTCAGCTACAATTTTTTCTGAAGACCCAACACTGCCATTTTTCTCCTCCGTTGGGTTTTCTTCTCCTCCCCTCTCCACACACACACACCATCGCTATCACAATCTTTCACCACCCCCCACACCCCGTTCCTATACCCGGGAACCTCTCCTGTTCACCGACTCAGACCTTCGCGCGGATTCCAATCGCTCTGCAAGAAAAAGTCGAAGGTGTTATTTTGGTTAACTCCTTGGTTCATTCTCCAGGTCCCAGGCCTCCGCCAATGACCAGTGAAAGTGCCTGTAACCAGAACCAACTGCCGCTTTATCATTAGTAATACAACCAACTAACAAACAACCAACAACAAACAGCCCCCTCCACCAACCAGCCCACTCCCAACCAATGAGCCTCCACCCAACTAACCAGCCATCCGTCCCAACAGAACCCCCAACCAACCAACTGCCCCACCCAACCAACAAACCTCCCCCCATCCACAACTGCCCTCCCCAAACAACCGCCACTACCAGCCGCAACCAACAACAACAACAACCAACTGGATTGATATAAAGCCCATCATAACTGCGCAGGTTTTTCAATCCGATCAACAGCGAATAAATGAAGATGGACAGAGCCACTCGATGTGCTCCGTGGCAGAGGCCGACCGCTCAGAGAGAACCTCTCTCTCTCTCCCCGCTACAATCACACGTCGGTCAATGAAGCACGCTGGCGTCTCCGCACTCGAACAATTCAACGCTCGGACTCTCACCGTCAAGTCAGGAGACCTCACCATCACCACCACCCTCCGCACGTTAACCCCCCCCCACCCACCTTGCAGGCCTTATCGAGGGGTGTGTGCGAGGGTGGGGTGGGAAAAACAGAAGCCACGTTTCAATTGCTTTGTACGAAAATAAACATTACACAAAATGCAGAGGTTTAACACAGAGCCTCATTGATTAACGCCGTTCAGGGTAATGTGGGCCATATCACTAGCCTGTGATGGACAAATCTATTTGGCTCAACCACACTGGGTAAATAATAATCCTTCCATTGTTTCGATATATCTCCTTCCTTCCATTTTTGCTCTCCCTTCCCTCCCCACTCCTTTTTGCTCCCGCTTCCCCCCACCTACAACCACCCATTTCTCCCCCTACATGTCTCTAACACCCCCACTCACCCATAATTTATCTCCTCTCCTCACCACGCCATCACCCCACCACTTCCCCCCCCCAAAAAAAATAACCACAAAAATGCAAGAAAAATCTTTAACTAAACCTTGATCAAAACAATCTAAGAATAATAACTGTACAGTTATTTGCAGGAAGTTGGACTGGACAAGTCTTTGAAAACAGTTTATTTCCAAGGTCTGTTGCATACAAAACCAAGCCAACAATCAACATTCACCAGCAGCAGCCAGAACATCAACAAAATTATACTTGTATAGATAAGAGCCTTTCATGTCAGGAGGATATCCTAAGGCGCTGGCAACAACAACCATAAAAGATTTTAGCATTTATATAGTGCCCTCATGCAGGGTGGGGTCCCAGAAGAGCTTAAACCTCCCCCTCCGATCACTTTTACTGTTGATGAAGATTGCAGAGACTGGGCCGAGGGCGTCAGGCGTGGTCCAGTCAGCGAGGCGGACGCCAACACAGAAAATGTTAATTACCTCAAAACCTCCGAGCGGTGAGACTCGGCTGACCAGTGAGACTCGGCTGACCAGTGAGACTCGGCTGACCAGAATCGTGACTGAAACCATCTCACATTAGAAGCCTCTTCATCGAGATGGATTACCAACCATCGCTCCTCTCCCGCTCTGTGTCCGTCACTGTGTCTGTTGGCGGGCAAACTTGGTAGCCCGTCGGAACATCCGGGCAAAACAGCCAGCAGAGCGAATGGACGCTTACCTGCCTACACTATGAGCAACATTCATTGCTCAGACCTTGTACACTGCCTCTCACATTATTATTATTAATAAAGAGAGAATTCTGGTACTGTACCACTATTGATCTGACCCACCACTGCTCTTCCTACCCGCAGAAAAAACTTTGCAGGAACAAAGTAAAAGTTTAAGTTGTTTCACAATCGCGCTCTCTCTCCCTCTCTCTCTCTCTCTCTCCGTTATTGATGAGTAAGATGTTCTGGATGATTAAAAATTGATCCTCTGCAAATTCTAATCAACGGGATAGGATTCATCCGTACGTTAGCAAGTGCGTGTCGGGCCGACAGCGAAACAACCCAAGCTCGTTATTAACCCCTCAACAACCCAACACAGAGCAGACCGGCGGGACAAGGTGGGAAACGGTTTCTGGCTTAACTTGTCACTTGTCACTTATGTCATCGTGCTGTCGATATCCCGGCCACATTAATTGATGTCTTTATACACACACACACACACATAAATACACACACGCGCGCGTCAATTTCACCACTCCTGATAACTCATCACCGAGCCCTTTCCCCCGTGGAGCGACGAGTTATCATGAATTTACTGCGTTGCAATCAGAATGTGAACAACACTGCGCTGACTTCCTCGGGTGTCACATTGAAGTCTCAGCCCTCGACCGTGAACTCAAAGTCCCCCCCCCACTACCCCACCCACAACGTGCAAACCGAGCCTACAACCTTCTGACTCACTCTGACCAATCAACGGGCTGACACTGGATTACCTGCGGAAACCATCGGCTTCGGCAATCAATGGCCGGATTGTGAGTAACAACAGTGATGCCTTTGTACTCGGTTCCCCCCCGAAACCCCGAGCGCTGAGACACAAGGCACATCGAATGGGAGAGGCAGCGAAGCAAAGGGGACAATGGGAAAGTAGATGGCTCATTACAGTCGTTGGCTGCCGGGGACAGAGATTGGTCAGTTTAATGCTCCACAGTGCAGAGAATCACAGACACAGAGAGAGAGAGAGAGAGAGAGAAACAACAACTTGCACCTGTATAGATCCTGCTGTACCAGGTAGCATCTCCGAGCGCTTATCAGTGCCTGAGTCCAAGCCTTGGGTGGGGGGTGGTGGGGAGAAGGTGGCTGTAGGTATGGTCGAAGAGGAAGGTTTTCAGGCGGGACTTGAAAAGGGGCAGAGGGGGGGGGGGGAGGGGGGGCAAGGGAAATAGATTGTGGGAGAGACAGAAAGGGAAAAAAAAGGGAATGTGAGTGAAAGCGAGAGAGAAAATTAGTGAGAAAGTGAGACACTGATTGAGAGAGAGACAAAGTTAATGAGAGAGAGCGAGGGATGGGGGGGAAGAGACAGTATGTGTGGGGGTGGTTGTACCTGTGGTATCTAACCCTGACTGACAGCAATTCAGAACAGCAACCCAGAATTCAATCTTTCTATAGTCCATCATCTCACATCTAACCTGTCAAATCATTCCCGTATGTTCAAATCTCACCCCCCCCCCCCCCCCCACCACCCCACCCGCACCCCATCACTGTCACATACACACACATACAACCTATACACGCACACACATGCTCATACAGATCTCAACGGAAAAAATAGATAATAATAATATTACAAAAGGTTTCACAATGATTTGTAACTGTTAAGAATTCTGCATATCCAATATTGTATATCTAAATCTCTTTGGCATTTCACAGTTTGGAGTCTATCCAAAGACCCAAACCACCCCCATCTCCTCATTCAAATTCTACCAATAGAGCTACCTGCTATGGGTATTTCACATCAAGACTCGTTAGATAATCCTCTGTAGGAAAGAGGGGGAGAGGGAGAGAGAGAGAGAGAGAGATGAAGAGGAACAAATAAAAACCTGATGATTAAAAGTAGCCAGCGACTCCCTCCACAGAGAGACGAGCACCAGCTTGAAGCCTGTCTGTGTGAAACCCACATTCAAAGGTAGAGGGAGATGGGGAGCAGGGAGGGAGATGGGGAGCAGGGAGGGAGATGGGGAGCAGGGAGGGAGATGGGGAGCAGGGAGGGAGATGTGATGGGGGGAGGTAGAGGGAGATGGGGAGAGGTCGAGGGAGATGGGGAGGAGAGAGGGGGATATGGTGGGGGGGAGGTAGAGGGAGATGGGGAGGAGGTAGAGGGAGATGGGGAGGAGGGGGGGGGAGGTGGAGCAGAACCATTGACCCTTAAAATTTAATTAAAAATGAACAAATCTTAAGATTAAAATACAATTCTTGGAAACACAATACACCCACACACACACACACCGTGAAACTTAGCCCTCTCGCCCTTTGCACAGAAGATTCACGAGAGCAAATAAAAAAAATTCCAATGTTAACAAAAATCGAGCAATTTTGTTTTTTTTCTTTTAACAAAAACTGCAAACGGGTTAAAAATAAAAGATTTCCACACAGATGCGAACCAGATTGAACCGTACGTTTGCCGAGAGACGGTTTGATTGTGTGTCACACACTTCACCTGCTGGCTGGCCGAGAGAGAGAGAGAGATAGAGAGATGGAGGTGGAGAGAGATAGCGAGAGAGGGGGATGGGGGGAGAGAGAGAGAAATAGTGAGAGAAAGAGGAAAAGCAGAAGGCAATATCGCCAAATCTAAAAGATACCAATCCAGGCAAATAGGCACGTTGGATTCCCTTAAAATCAACCCTCTCTCTCTCTCTTTTTTTCATCCGCGCTCTCTCTTTCTCTCTCTCTCTTTCTTTCTGGGAGGTTGCCAATCGACAATATGCTCACAATCCATCCATCCACCGCAGCAAAACAGCAAAGGACTGGACATATTACACAGGGCTTCACAAACAAATATATACACACTCACGCCACAATCCAGCTAGTAAGATAGAGACAGAATAAGGGAGGGGAAAGCAGAAGAAAACATCCTATCGATGTTGGAGCGCTCCAGCTTTGCCCTGAGGTGATTTTTTTCACCACTCTCTTTCTTTTCTTTCCCCTCTCCCAGTTTCTCTGAAATGTTGTGCTTGTCACTTCCTATGTTAAGATACATCAATCAAACAGGAAGAGAGACTCCTTAGCTCTCCCTGTCACTCCCTCCCTCCCTCTTTCTCTCTCCTTGTGAGAACCCATTAGGAAAATTAAACAGATTTTTTTTTCCAGGCGGGGGGGGGGGGGAGAGAGTTTCGCAAATGGAATGCCATATTCTGCATCAAATTTACCACAAACAATAACAGCAGCAAACAGCAAGTTACATTCGTATTTCAATTCAGCACAGAATGTGAAATTATCACTCTTGTCTCTCAGTAAAATAATACACCTCACAGCTTCTTATAAATCCTATTTTATACTAAGTCCCAAGTTGAGGGGGTGGGGGTGGGGGTGGGGGGGAAGAAATGGGGAGGAAAAATAGCGACAAGCGCAATTACAATTCGAAAGCAACAATTTAAGGGTTCACTAAACAGCCATTGAGAGGGGCAGATAGCAAAAAAAATCAAGTAATAATTTGCCATAAAGTTACACAAGAATAAGTTTTAAATAACTCGATTCCAATATCTGCTTGTGTGTGTGGGTGTATGTGAGTGTCTCTTGTTAAAAAATAGTCACAGCCATGATTATTAACTAATGCAATCTATCAAACTTAGATCGAGTGATGGGATGAGGGGGGTGGGGGAGAGAGAAACAAGGAAAGAGGAAAGTTAGAGGTGATTTTTTAATGTATATTTTTAAAGTTTTAAGATTCAAATAAAAAAGGATGGGGGGAGGCCGCAATGAGAATTCGCAGACAACCTCAGATTACTTGCGTTTGCAAAGTAAAGGCTAGAAAATGTCATAAAGGTAATGAATGATCCCTCAACAAAAAAAATTTGGTCACCCAATCCACGACCGTTTGCGGGGACACTTAACATTATATTCTGCAAAGCGCTTCGAGACGTCTCAATGACATGACAAGGTGTTGTATCGAATGCAAGGATTATTATTATTATTGTCAGATACAATACAGGGATGGAATCCCTCACCCAAACAAACACAGTCTATATACACACAGCCTGTTGACACGCAACTTTCACTCCTCCAGAAATAATATCAGAATAAGAATTTTTTAAGAAAGAATCACAAATTACCAGCGAGCGAAAGAAAGGGAGAGATATGGGCAGAGGGGACTGAACCCCTAATCAATGAACAAAGGCAAGGGGGGGAGGGGGTCAAACAGAGGCTAAACTTAATCAGTGGATTTCCCCCCTCTTTACCCCTCCCTCTCTCTCTCCCTCCTCTCGCATCATCTCTCTCTCTCTTGCCTTCTCTCCCCTCCATCTCTCACACACTCTCCCTCTCTCCCCCCTCTTTCATTCTCTCCTCTTTTCTGCCTCTCCTTCCCCCTGCATCCTTCCCTTCCTCTCCTCTCCTTCTCCCCCTCTCCATCTTTCCCTCTCTTTCCCTCCTCCCCCCCCCACCCTTCTCCCCCACCCTCTCTCTCTTTTTCCCCTCCTCCCCCCCCTCCCTTTCTCCCCCACCCTCTTTCTCTTTTTCCTCCTCCTCCACCCCCCCCCCCGACCCTCTCTCTCTTTCCCCATTCTGTCTCTCCCTCACGCACACATATCCTCCCCCCTCTCTCTCTCCTCCCATCTCTCCCCCACGCACCCTCCCTGCTCCCTCCCACTGTCCCCCTCCCTCCCTTCTCTCCCCCTCATATACACACACACACTCCCCCTCCCTTGTCTCTCCCTCATATACACACACACTCTCCTCCTCCCTCATCTCTCCCTCATATACACACACACTCCCCTCCCCTCCCTTGATCTCTCCCTCATATACACACACACACACTCCCCCTCCCGCCCTTCTCTCCCCTCATATACACCACACACTCCCCCCCCTCCCTTGTCTCTCCCCATATACACACACACTCCCCCTCCCTCCCTTGTCTCTCCCTCATATACACACACACTCTCCTCCTCCCTCATATACACACACACTCCCCCTCCCTTGTCTCTCCCTCATATACACACACACTCTCCTCCTCCCTCATCTCTCCCTCATATACACACACACTCCCCCTCCCTCCCTCATCTCTCCCTCATATACACACACACTCCCCCTCCCTCCCTTGTCTCTCCCCCATATACACACACACTCCCCTCCTCCCTTGTCTCTCCCCATATACACACACACTCCTCCTCCCTTCTCTCTCCCTCATATACACACACACACACTACCCCTCCCTCCCTTCTCTCCCCTCATATACACACACACACTCCCCCTCCCTCCCATGTCTCTCCCTCACATACACACACACACACTGCCCCTCCCTTCCTTCTCTCCCCCTCATATACACACACACTCCCCCTCCCTCCCTTGTCTCTCCCTCACATACACACACACACACACTCCCCCTCCCTCCCTTCTCTCCCCTCATATACACACACACTCCCCTCCCTCCCTTGTCTCTCCCCCATATACACACACTCTCCTCCTCCCTCATATACACACACACACTCCCCCTCCCTCCCTTCTCTCCCCCTCATATACACACACACACTCCCCCTCCCTCCCTTGTCTCTCCCCCATATACACACACACTCCCCCTCCCTCCCTTGTCTCTCCCCCATATACACACACACTCTCCTCCTCCCTCATATACACACACACACTCCCCCTCCCTCCCTTGTCTCTCCCTCATATACACACACACTCCCCTCCCTTGTCTCTCCCCCATATACACACACACTCCCCCTCCCTCCCTTGTCTCTCCCCCATATACACACACACTCTCCTCCTCCCTTCTCTCTCCCTCATATACACACGCCGTCTCCTCTCTCTTTCCTCCCTCTCTCCCTCCCTCCCTCATACACACACTCCCCCTCCTCCCTTCTCTCTCCCTCCCTCATGTACACACACACTCTCTCCCCCCTCTCTCCCATCTCTCTCTCATATACACACACACACTCCTCACTTCTCTCCCTCCCTTCTCCCTCATGTAAACAACCCCCCCCCCCCCCCCTGTCTCTCTCTCTCTCTCCCCCCCCCCCCCCCTCGGTGAGCAGGACATTACCGGGAGGCCTCCGAGCTGCTGGTGCCGGGAGCGGAGCCTGAGTTCCCGCCGCCTCCCGCCCTGGAGCAGGCCTCCCCCCCTGGCCGCCATCTTGGGGATATTGAGGACAGAGTCACCGCCTGATGTTCCCACAGCTGCTGGGAGAGAACAAGACCCGGGCTCGCCTCCCTCCCCCCTCCCCTCCCTCCACAACAACAACAACAGGCTAGATCACTCACTCTCCTCCTCCTCCTCCTCCTCACTCACACTCACTCCCTTACTCTCTTCACTGACTCCCTTCTTCATTCACTCACTCACTCTTCTCCTCCTCACTCACTCCCTTACTCTCTTCACTGACTCCCTCCTTCATTCACTCACTCACTCACTCACTCTTCTCCTCCTCACTCACCCCCTTACTCCCCTCACTGACTCCCTCCTTCATTCACTCACTCACTCACTCACTCACTCTTCTCCTCCTCACTCACCCCCTTACTCCCCTCACTGACTCCCTCCTTCATTCACTCACTCACTCATTCACTCACTCTTCTCCTCCTCACTCACTCCCTTACTCTCTTCACTGACTCCCTCCTTCATTCACTCACTCATTCACTCACTCACTCTTCTCCTCCTCACTCACCCCCTTACTCTCTTCACTGACTCCCTCCTTCATTCACTCACTCACTCACTCTTCTCCTCCTCACTCACGTCCCTTACTCCCTCACTCACTCCCTCCTTCACTCCTACATTCTCCCTCACTCACTCACCTCCCCTCACTCACTCCCTTACTCCCCTCCCTCCTCCCTCCCTCCCTCCTTCACTCCTACATTCTCCCTCACTCACTCACCTCCCCTCACTCACTCCTCCCTCACTCACCTCACTCACTCCCTTACTCCCCTCACTCACTCCTCCTTCACTCCTACATTCTCCCTCACTCACTCACCTCCCCTCACTCACTCCCTTACTCCCATACTCCCCTCCCTACCTCCCTCCTTCACTCCTACATTCTCCCTCACTCACTCACCTCCCCTCACTCACTCCCTTACTCCCCTCCCTACCTCCCTCCTTCACTCCTACATTCTCCCTCACTCACTCACCTCCCCTCACTCCTCACTCACTCTCTTACTCTCTTCCCTCACTCCTACATTCTCACTCACTCACTCACTCTCCACCCCTCACTCACTCACCTCACCCACTCCCTTACTCTTTTCCCTCCCTCCCTCACTCCTACATTCTCACTCACTCACTCACTCACTCTCCACCCCTCACTCACTCCCTTACTCTCTTCCCTCCCTCCCTCCTCCATTCTCACTCACTCACTCTCCACCCCTCACTCACTCTTCACTCACTCACCTCACCCACTCAATTACTCTCTTCCCTCCCTCCCTCACTCCTACATTCTCACTCATTCACTCACTCTCCACCCCTCACTCACTCTTTCACTCACTCACTCACTCCCTTACTCTCTTCCCTCCCTCCCTCACTCCTCCATTCTCACTCACTCTCACTCTCCACCCCTCACTCACTCCTTCCTCACTCACTCCCTTACTCTCTTCCCTCCATCACTCCTACATTCTCACTCACTCACTCACACACTCTCCTGCCCTCACTCACTCCCTTACTCCCTCACTCACTCACTTTCCTCCTCTCACTCACTCCCTTACTCTCTTCCCTCCCTCATTCACTCCCATATTCTCCCTCACTTACTCCCTCACTCACTCCCACATTCTCCCTCACTCACTCACTTTTCTCCCCTTACTCCCTTACTCTCTTCCCTCCCTCCCTCCCTCTCTCACTCACTCCCACATTCTCCCTCATTCATTCACTCTCCTCACTCACTCCCACATTCACCTTCTCCCCTCCCTCCCACCAACACCACAACAACAACAGGCTAGATCACGCACTCCCCTCCCCTCGCTCACTCCCTTACTCTCTTCCCTCCCCACTCACTCACTCACTCCCCACTCACTCATTTACACTCCCACATTCTCCTTCCTTTCCTCACTTCTCCCTCATTCACTCCCAGATTCTCCCTCCCTCATACTCACTCTCCTCTCCTTGCTCACTCACTTACTCTCTTCCCTCCCTCACTCTCTCCCTCCCTCACTCTCCTCACTCACTCCCTCCCACCCACCAACACACTCTCCTCCCTTCACTCACTCCCAAATTCTCCTTCCTTTCCTCACTCCCTCACTCACTCCCAGATTCTCCCTCACTCATTTCCCTCCTTTACTCTCCTCACTCACTCTCTGTCCTCCCCTCATTCACTCCCTTACTCTCTTCCCTCCCTCCCTCCCTCACTCACCTCTCACCTCTCCTCACTCACTCCCACATTCTCCTTCCCTCCCTTACTCTCCTCACTCACTCCTCCCCTCACTCAGTTTCCTCCCTTACTCCCCTTACTCACTATCTTCCCCTCACTCACTCCCTTACTCTCTTTCATCACTCACTCCTCAATTCTCCTTCACTCATTCCCACATTCTCCCTCGCTCGCTCACTCACTCTCCTCCCCTCACTCACTCCCACATTCTCCCTCCCTCACTCTCCTCGCTCCCACTCGCACTCCTTCCTCCATCCCTCACTTTGCCTCTCTCACTCTCCTCCTTCCCTCAGTCCCACATTCTCCTTCTCTCACTCTCCTCCCTCCCTCCCTCTCTTCCTCGCTCTCCTCATTCACTAGTGTCTCCAGTATATTGATAATTATATGTACAGTACTAACAATCCTAGCCATTCAATGTAGAGCCTTATCACGTCGTCGAGGCGACTTGAAACGCCTCACAGGATATACCAACCCGTAAAGCACAGTGACTGTGTGTGCATCATCATAATAATCCTTGCGTTTGATACAGCACTGTTCACGTCTTCCAGACGTCTCAAAGCGCTTCACAGAATATACTGTAAAGCGAACCGACTGTATATTTTGTGGGCGAAACGCGGCAGCCAATTGCGTACAGCAGCCAATCCACAAACAGTCGTGGATTGAAATGACCGAATTCTTATTATTGGGGGGTTTTTTCATCGAGAGTTGCAAATGCAAGAGTTACGTGGGTTGTTGTTTAAACAACAACAACCAGTAAATGACATTTATCGAGCGCCTTTCACATCGGGAGGACTGTTGTTACTATTGTTATTTATTATTATTTTACTCTTAATAGTAAAATATTTCAAACACAATAATAGTAAAACACGATAAGTCCATAATAATTTGGTCATTCAATCCACGTGGCTTTATTAGCTGTGGGACACTGCTGTGCGTTTCGCCAACAAAATACACAGTTACTACACTTGGCTGTGTCTCTCTCCCCCCCCGCCCCCCCCCCCCCCCTTCCATTCCTTTTTTCTTTTTTCCCCGCATTGTCTGAACTTCTCCATCAAATGTTCTTTATTAAATATAGTTTTGAATAATATATATACAGTAGTAATCCTGAAATACAGCAATGGATACATTATACATTGCCCACAAAATAAACCGTCAATAAATTCATTTTGCAGCATATTCTGTGAAGCACTTTGAGATGTCTATGAGGCGCTTTGTCAAATGCGACAATTATTACTTATTAATGATACTATTGTCAAATGATTTGCTCAAAGCTCCATCTAGTGGCAATATTCTATTCACCAACTCAGTGAATCTTGCACTGTCCACATGTCTGATTGGCATCCTCAGACGATAATAATAATCCCTGCAAATGATAGATTTTATCACATCTTCGAGGCGTCTCAAACCGCTTCACAGCACATACTGTTAAATGTAGCGACTGTAATAGCTAACACTCTCACCACCAATACTTCGAGACATCTTAAAAACGTTTTAAAAGGCTACTAAATCAAACTTTTGTCCTTTACTACCTTCTCCACTCCCCCTCTCTCTTAACCTCCACCTCCTTCTCCTCTCTCCCTCCCCTTCCCTCAGGATTTGTGTACGTGTGTGTGTGACTGAGAAAGCATAACTCTTTCATTGAAGTAAACAGCAGCTAATAAATACAAAGAAGAAAACCAAAAAGAATTAGTATTTCGCCATCGCTTGACTTTACCAAGGCGAAACACCACGGAGAGCTTTTACAGCGATGTCTGACAAGTGTAGTGACTGGTTTTTTTTGAGGGGGGTTGGTAAAAGCAGGGGGAGCGTTTTTAGTTCCTGTCGAGGTGAACGGTCAGAGACTATGTTTTGTGGAGTCTTGCAGCTCAGTGGTTAGAGCACTTGCCTTACAAGCGAGAGACCTATGTTCAATTCCCAGCAGGTCAGGTCAGAGCGAAACCTTGGGCAAGTTTCCTTATAATAAGGAAATATCGATAATAATCCCTCCAAAAAAAAATAAAAAATGGGTCATTTCAATCCACGACTGTTCGTGGGGGACGCTGCTGTGCTCAAATGGCTGCCGCGTTTCGCCCACAAATATACAGTCAATTCACTTTACAGTATATTCTGTGAAGCGCTTTGAGACGTCTGGAAGAGTGAAAAGTGCTACATCAAATGCAAGGACTATGATTGCTATTATTATTAAGGAACAAGAGACTGTAGCTTGCGAGCACCTGCGCAACAAGGCCCCGGAGCTGAGTGAATGTCCCAACAGATGCCTTCAGTGTGATAGGAGCAGTGACCACAATACTCTCTGTTCTCTCTCCCTTCAGCCCGCCCCCATCACCGACGCCACTTGTCTGCCTATGTAACCCACACCTGCAAAATGTCCCTTTGTTGCACAAAGAAACTACAGCATCAGGAGACAACTGAACAGAGCAATGAGGAGGGTGGGGGGGGGGGGGGGGGGGGGAGGGGAGGGGGGGGGGAGAGTTTAAGGGTTTGGAGGCTCTATCTTTCATGAAGGGGTGAATGTATCACTTCAAGGTTTTGTTTGTTGATGACAATAAGAGAGGTTGGGGAGTGAATCGAAGGCAGCGTGAGGCAAAAGGATTGGGGGAAGAGAGAGTTCCAGAGACCGTTTGCGCGATGGGTTTTGGTGTGGGGTTGGGGGATGAGGAGGGGACCTAACAGAGGATTGGCATTCATCTTTCTCTGACACTGAGCCAGTGACATGTAGAGAGGAAGGCTGAACACTGTATCTATTTTGAGTACCAACGTTGTTGGAACAAACGACTCGAGATTTATTGCAATGTTCACACGCGTAAGTTGCAATGCGCGAAAGTGTCCAAGGTTACTTTGCCAGTGACCCATTGTAAGAAGTTATTTTGTATAGTTCAGGCTGTATACCAATCTCACTCTGGGTATCTGTCTGTGTCAGCCAGGCTCTGCTGGTAACTCTCTCACCTCCAAAGAGTTTAACCTCCTTTCCATCTTGCGGTCAGGGCTGAAGCCCCTGTTACACATAGTGCTTAGGGCGCTCGCCTCGCCAGCGAGAGGATTCGGGTTCGAATCCCGGGGGTGGGTTGAGGCAAAACCTTAGGCAGGTTTCCTTACTCCGCACGCCTCTGTTCACTTAGCAGTAAGCGGTTGTGAATCGATCACTTTCCAAGGGTAATAATCCCTCCGAAAAATGTGGTCACTCAGTCCTGTTCGTGGGGACGCTGCTGTGCGTAATTGGCTGCCATGTTTCATCCACAAAATACAGAGCCAATCCATTTCACAACATATCCTGTGAAGTGCTTTCAGATGTCTCAACGATGTGATAAGGAGCTATATGAAAGAAGAATAAGACAAATAATCCTTGCATTTGATATAGCACTTTTCACATCTTATCGACGTCTCAAAGTGCCTCACAGAATATACCATAAAGTGAATTGACTGTATATTTGCGGGTGAAACGCGGCAGCCAATTGCTCACAGCGGTGTCCCCACAAACAGTCATGGGGTTGAAATGACCAATTTTTAATAATTGGGGGGTTTTTGGGGACGGATTATTAATGCAAGGTTTATTGCTATCATTAGGAATAATAATAATAAACCAACCTCTCGCATGAGACGTTAATTAATCAGTCAATTAATTCATTATCAATGAATGAATCCGAGCCTCTATCTGCCCCATGTTAATCCAAGCGGACATTAACAAACCCGCAATGCGCCATTGAGGGAAAAATGCTTTCTTCCGCGTAATTCTGATGCAACCGCGGATTGTAAGATTGGGCTGGAAAGACAAAGAGCTGGTAGAATTTCAGAGGGTTTTGAGATCTGAGAGCAAAGAGTGCTGGTAAATCTACACTCAGCTGCCCCCCCCCACCCCCCCGCCCGCCGATCGAGGAGAAGACAAGGAGCGAGGAACTATAGATAGTGAGCGATCAGTCAACAATCCAACAGCTGAAACGAGCCTCAACAGGTGCCTTCAGCATGCCTACCGCAGCGACCACAATCACTCTCTCGCCTCCCCCCCCCCCCCCCCCCCCCCACTCCTCACCCCCTCCCTCCCCCTCTCTCTCTCTCTCCACACCTCAGCTGTCAGCCTACGCAACTCTTTTTTAAATTTAGTTTAATTTAATTTACAGCGGAAACTCTGTAGGCTCGTGGTTAGCGCAATCGCCTCGCGAGTGAGACAACCTGGTTTTGATTCCCGGACGGGGGCAAAATGTTTGCCCGTAAAATACAAAGCCAATTCACTTTGCGGTGCATTCCGTGAAGCACTTGTGAGACGTCTCGATTGCGAGACACAATGATGCGCTATAATCCAAAAATGCAAGGAAGGGTTATTAACCTTTGGCAAGTTTCCGCACTCCACGCGCGCCTCTCTTTACCCAGCAGTAATTTGTGGGCGAAACACGGTAGCCATTTGCGCACGGCAGCGTCCCACAAACAGTCCTGGATCATCATCAAAATATTATAATTTTTTTATTTTGTAGGGATTATTAACCCCCCCCCCTTCGAAAAGCGATCCGCCAATCGATCACCAACCGGGTTCCTACTGACTGCAGGTAAACAGAGGCGTGTGGAGGAAAGTTCAAGTGAACAATACAGGGGGGAGAGAGGTGGGGGGGGGGGGGGGGGGGGGGCGTGAATGGATCAGGTTAAACAATCTCTGACCTTTTAGGAGAAGGGAGAAAAATAGACAACTCATTTCCATGACAGATGAGATGACGGGTGTCCATCCCTAGGAATGATTGAAAAAATTCCAACATATCATTATCGCATTCCTTATATTCCGTAACCCTGAGACCCAGGGGCCAAGGTGGGGAATGGTGGGGAGAGGGGGGGCAGGGGGGGAGGGCATCAGAGGAGGAGGAGGAGAGGAGAGGAAGGTGAGGGAACGGAGGAGGGATGGATGGAGGGAAGGAGAGAACATAGGAGGGAGACGGAAACATCGGCAATGTTTCAGACGTCAAAACAGGCCCAACTCTGACGCACAGAATTGCTGTAACCTTGAGTATTGTAACGGAGAACAAACAGTTG